>OY748296.1:4535928-4765585 GCA_963556515.1 Nudaria mundana
CATGTTCGCGAGAACCGAACGTTTTAAACGTTCGTTTCTCTGCCGAACGATAGTGGCCTGGAACGCCCTGCCTGTGCACGTGTTTCCTCCCACATATAACCCTGGGTTCTTTAAGCGGAGCGTGAAGAGGCACATCAGTAGGTCGTCAAGTTGAGGGCCACTCTCTATAGTATTGTGCGCTGTGAGAGTGGCCCACAATCGCTAGACGTCGTCACGACTTACCACCAGGCGGGCGGCGTCAATTTGACGAACCTAATATAAAAAAAAAATATAAAAAAAAATAAAAAAAAGTTTAGAAGTCAAAATTATGGTAGGTACCTACATAAGTAACATTGATTTACAAGATATGTCGTCTACCATTTAAACAGACGATTGATGGGACTCGATGGAACTTGCACAGTAAAACCGGTCAAGTTTATAATATAAAGTAAATAAATTATATTGGAAAAGTAAGTAGGTGGGTAGGTTTATATGGGTCTTGATAAATAATTTAAGTGATATACGAGTATATACGGAAAATCTAAACCTCTTTTGAACAAAGAAATATCGATCCAAACCCTTTCATTCACGACGGAGATGTCCGAACTTACATAAAAAAATATAAACATCGGAACTGAGAGTCGGTTCCGTTTCTAAAGTTAATAATAGGTATTTCTGTAGGCGAATGAATAACAAAAAGTGTATAATTAATTACTTAACCGAACCTTTTGACCTCGCCATTGCTCTTTGTAAGATTTCAATTAATTATGAAAATGTTATGATATTATGTCGAAAATTGTTGTATTTTACAACAAATTGTTAATCAACAATTTATTAAATTAACTAGTGGACGCCCGCAGTTTCGCCCGTTTGACCAATTATATACTCAAAAACCTTCCTCGAAAATCACTACTTATCCATTCCGTAGAGAGGCTATTCGCTGATGCAGTGGCAGCGTCAGCATAGCCTACTGTGTTATAAAGTACGAGTAGTTTTATTGATCAGTAACACTTATTTTCTTTTTCAGATGCTGTTCAAAGATTCATCGAGATGCCAACATACACCGAAGTAAATCCAGGAGAAGATGCACTGTTAAAATGTCGGATATCAGACAAGAAAGGCGTGTGTTCATGGCAGAAAGATAATAAGGTAAGTTGCATAAAATCCTGACAGTTGTAAGGAATTTCATTTTTTCATTGTGTTAGAAATTTTGGGCAGACAACGGTTTTTAAAACAATGGTAAATATGATGTTAATTTTTTTATATAATAGCATAATTTCGCTCAAAAAAGGACATTACAAACGTCGACATATGTTTCACCTCTCCACGAGGCATTATCAAGACTGTCTCAAGGAGAACAGCAAATTGTAAAGCAAGATTTTTTAATTATTATTAAGAATTTTTTTTATTATATACAGGGTTACCTGGTAAGTCGTGCAAACCCGTTCAGGAGTGGTAGTTCCCACCATTTCTGATAAATTTCACCTTGGACCCCTGCCCCCCAACCTAACCCTTTTGAAGTTATAAGGCTTTGAAGATCTTTTTTTTAGAATGCCGATTTCTTGTTATTGGCCTATCTTTTTCATTTATTTTTGTTCTAATTTTTATTTTTATACGATTTTTGTGTAGCAGATTAGTTTCTTCATCATTATGAAAAATAAAATTAGACTTACCTCAACTAAATGGGTCGTAGATAGAAGATTGATAGTTATAGCATCAATAAAAAATCAGTACAAATCAAACTTCAACCAGCAATACTAATGCAATAATATGCAGACACGCTTCAAAATATCTACGTTTCATTAGCTATTCAACAAGGTATAACAAGCTAGGCTAGTATTGAAGGTCTTGGATAAAAACTTTGATAAAAGCTACCCAGGTAGTAGTAACAACAACAGTAGTAAAAAGCATTCCGTTAGGTACTGCCTCTATTGTCCTCCAAGGGTTGACCCTGCTTGTAAACTGGACTCTGATTTGTGCTTGTGATTTGGAACTGTTGAAGATGGCGACCTTCACGAACGAGGAATAGGTATGCTGATATATGTTGATCTGTTACGGGTACCGTGATTGTGTACCTATTTGAATTGTTTTATTTTATTTTGTAACCTAATTGATCAATTTTGCGGTAATTTTTACTACTACTTTTAAGACTTTTATCAAAGATTATTCCAAGACCTTCAATACTAGCCTAGCTTGGTATACCTAGTTGAATAGTTAATGAAACTTAGATATTTTTAAGCGTGTCTGCAGCCTAGGTGTCTTAGTTTTTTTTTTTACTATTGCTGGTTGGAGTTTGATTTGTACTGATTTTTTATTGATGCTATAACTATCAATCTTCTATCTACGACCCATTTAGTTGAGGTAACTCTAATTTTATTCTTCATAATGATGAAGAAACTAATATGCTACACAAAAATCGTAAAACAATAAAAGTTAGAACTAAAATAAACGAAAAAGATAGGCCAATAGAAAAGAAATCGGCATTTTAAAAAAAAATCTTCAAAGCCTTATAACTTGAAAAGGGTTAGGTTGGGGGGCAGGGGTCTAAGGTGAAATTTGTCAGAAATGGTGGGAACTACCGCCCCTGAACGGGGTTTGCACGACTTAACAGGTAACCCTGTATATAATTAAAAAAATACTTTATATAATTCATTCACCGAGCCTTTTCCCAACTCAGTTGGGGTCGGCTTTCCAGTCTAACTGCGATTCGGCTGAAGTTCGATATTTTCCGTGAAGCGACTGGCATCTGACCTTCACAACCCATGGGCGATATCGAAGTTCTGTAGTTAGACTGGTTGGATTTTTGATTTAGGGCTCCAACTACCCCTAACGACTGCCATAGATGTTAGTATGACAACCGGGACCGACGGCTTAACGTGCTCTCCGAGGCACGGAGGGGTCTCAATGTCTTAAGAAATGGTCACCCATCCTAAGACCGGCCTGAGTCGATGTTGCTTAACCTTTGCAATGTGTTAACATTGTCGGTTACCACTAGACCACGAGCCCCTCCTCAAAAAAATACTTAATAATAATTAAAAAATTGAGAACGCGCAAAATATTTTTTTTAACATTTTTCTATATACTATTGAAAACACATTTCCAAAGTTTAAATAAAGATTCATTGACTGGCCCTGGATTCCGAGATTTTAGTATGTGCCGAATATTATGTGCAACGAAAGAACAATAGGTAACAGCATTCTAGAAAACTTTGCTGTTAGGAGTCTTTCTACAAAACTCTGTAAATATACTCAATAGTTAGTAAATCAACCTAAGTTGGGTACATAATTACATTCAAATAATAGAAAAATACACGTCAAAAATTGACACAACAACTGACTTTAAATTACCGAAATGGGACCAAATAACTATCGGAATGGGAACTAATTGAAATGGGACCACTTGGGAAGTAGTTATATAGTAGCTATATTTAAAAAAAACAAAATCGGTTCACCCAGTCCAAAGATATGAGGTAACAAACATAAAAAGTAAAAAGAAAACCAAAACACACAATCAAATTGAGAACGTCCTGCTTTTTTTGGGAAACGGTTGAAAAATAGTAATAATTGCTGTTACTAAACATAACCTGTATATTATATACTACTAGATATTACTACTACTACCTACTACCTAGTTGCTGAAATAAATGTACCTACTTACTATGACAAGTATATATAAATAACATGTATCTGCCTAATTATATTATAACATGACAGGCTCTCCTTACCAAATTATAATAGGTCTTTACTTATGAAATTGCCGTTTGGACTTTGGTCGACAATGACGAATTAAAGGTGATTGTGGAAGCCGATGATACACAATCTACGGCTGAATTAGCAGCATCTTTCGACGTTAGCGTCAAAACAATATTGGTCCATTTGCGTCAAATTGGCAAGGTAGAAAAGCTTGACAAATGGGTGCCCCACGAACTCAATGATCGCCAGCGCGAAGTACGCGTCGTGACATGCCTTGCATTGCTCAACAGACACACAAATGAAGAAATTTTGAACCGCATTGTTACTTGCGATGATAAATGGATTCTGTTTGATAACCGCAAGCGGTCAGCAAGTTGGTTGGATCCTGGTTCAGCACCTAAACAATGCCTTAAACGAAAACTTACCCCTAGAAAAGTGATAGTCACTGTTTGGTGGTCTAGTGCCGGTGTGATTCATCACAGCTTCTTACCAAACGGGGTGAGCATTACTGCAGATGTGTACTGTGAAGAACTGAACACAATGATGGAGAAGCTGGCACATCTCCAACCAGCTTTGGTCAATCGCTCGTCTCCGCTGCTCCTGCATGACAATGCGCGACCTCATACTGCACAGCAGACGGTCTCCAAGTTGCAAGAACTGGGGTTGGAAGCTCTCCGTCATCCGCCATAGTCACCAGACCTTGCGCCTACAGACTACTACTTTTTCCAGAATTTGGATAACTTCTTGGCGGAAAAGAAATTCAATACCCGAGAGGCAGTACAAAATGCCTTTGAAGAATTTGTTGCCTCCCGTCCAGCTGATTTCTTTAAGAAGGGCATCAATAAACTGCCGTCGCGTTGGCAAAGATGCATTAATTGCATAGGTGATTACTTCGATTAATACAAATTAAAAATACATGAAAAAAAAATCTCTCTGCAAAGCTAAATATCCCGCAAATGAATACTTAAATCAAAAAACCATCTTAGCAACCTCTTAATATATTTAAAAGAACTTTGATAGTTATTTATGATACCCCACACGATGAGTTAGAAGCGAGAAGAAAGTATTATCCCCACTTTATGTGTAGGGGTAGTAGGTAACCCAAAAAAAATAGTAAGTAGTAAATATACATAATATGTAAAGTTATGTAAAGTAGTATTCATGTTTCTAGCTCTAACCGTTTGGGAGAAAAGTCGAGGACGGACGGACAGACATGAAACTATAAGGATTCCTGGACTTTTACTACGGAACCCTTAAAAAGATTGCAATGAGATAATTTTAGAAGATGACATATTATTCTGTTATGGCCTTTTTTCAGAACTTTTAAAGGTATGCTTCTTTTCCGTAAGTGTTTACGCAGTGCACTGTACGTGTAGTGTAGTTGTAGTGTGTGTACAGTGCAATGGAATATAATTTTTCATTTGCGCCTCTCCTATTGCTCAATGGTAATAGCTTAAAGCCTTCCTCGAAAAGACCTCCTTCACAAAAATATTAGTACACTAGTGGTTCTGTGAACCGTAGACTTCGGGAGCGGCTTTGTTTAGAAAATCTCTTCTTCAATTTTCTTTATTACTCTTTCATTTGTCATCCAATCAAAAAAATATCATTCAAATGTTATTCATTGTAAGCAAGGAGTGTGTGTGTAAAGTTTCATGCAAATCGGTTGATAAATACGGCCTCAAACATGATCTGACAGAACCCGTAGATGTAGAGGTACAGACGAAAGAAATTCTCCCCAGTCTGCGAGTTGCAACGGAGTATAGCAGCAATAAGTATAGATAACTGGTATAGTTTACTTGAATCTCTTAATATATATTATGGTAGGTAATAGCTCTTTGTATTAAATAATGTACTTACTTACAACCAGGATGCGACCCCAATAATCCTTTAAACTTTTAAAACAATCGTGACTGGGCCTTATTAAGATTCAGATCTCGTTGGCGGTCGATTGCTCATACCAACGGCCGTTTAATGTTATCATTGTTTTAAACACTGGTTAATGTTAAATTCTGTCTGTGTTCCTAGCTTTGTTTATCGCCTGGACTGCAAAACTGCTCCACATTAAACCATTTTAAGTGCAAAGTAGGGATTTCTAAAAGTTAATTTACTGCTGTGAATTAAAGTGCTCCTCGGATTTTAGTTAACGACCGTGTGGTACTCGTATCTTTTTGCTATTGAACAGATGTATCTAGAATATAACTCTTCACCTGAACTGTGTTATACCAAAATATTACAATGAACATATTTATCACATGCAAAATCATACCTTTGTCCCCATAGGACAGACGTTTATTATGCTCACATTTTTCGCCAGCCGCGTTGTATTATTAGTAAGTGAACTCACTGCTGATATATACAGAGGCATATTATACCCACGTTTTGTCACTATTTTCTGTCTGTATTATAGTCCTTTGTGCAATGTCATCCTGTCGATTTCTGATGCGAAATATTCCTTACCTTCTTTGCGAATAAACTTTGGTCGTGTTTAATAAGGTGGACTAAATTGATGTTGACTGTACGGACCTTCTGCAAGTTAAGTATCGTCTCCTCTATGTTGCGTAATGGAAGTTTAGTAGATGATCCTACCAGATTATTAAGAATACCTACATTTAAAGCAGATAATATAGTGAGATTTTAGAGGGAGCACGTTAAGCCATTGCAGTCGTAATGGGTGGTTAGAACCCTTCTTTTTTAAGCCCGCGGCCCTGGGCCGCGGCTCCTCTTACATACATTGCCGGGCGTCTCTGGTACGCACCAAGAGGTATTTCCAGTAGCGCCAGGCGGAATTTAGCCACCTGGCCTCTTCGGGGGTTTGGTCAGGATGAAAATCTCGCGTCGTTGGGAAAAACTTCCATATTCCCAAATTGGATATGAAGGTCAGATGGCAGACGCTTCACTGAAAATATCGAAGCTTAGCCGCTTCGCGGTCAGGCTGAAAAGCCGTCCTCAACCAAATTGGGAAAAAACTTAGTACATGATGATTTAAAAGTAGAATATTATTTATCTCATTCCATTTATCACATGTAAGAAAACACAATAATATGTTCTTAACTCTGATGTAGTGTCATTATTATAGTAAGAAATTTAAAGCTCCTATTGGGAAACCGAGTTAAGATATCCTTTATGCACAATGTTTCCTAAGCAGCCCATGGGAAATTAAACATTTAATGTGTTAACCACACTCGCAGTAACGACTTTAACTATCAAGGGACATTCTAGAATACCACCGTGGGTTTTGCTTTCTACAACGTGTGTAGAAAGCAAACGCATGAAATCCTATTGTATGTCGACCACGATTTTATAGCGATCTAATCATATTGCACCAACTGTGTTTCCGTAGTGCAGCGCATACCCTTGCTGGCTCTGGTTTTATCCGCGGCTAAGTAGAAATATTTTAGTTATCCACAGCAGATGAAACAAAATCTTACTAGAAATGAGAAAGTTTGTATGAATATTTGGTAGTTTGTTACTCTGCCATGTTAAATAACTAAAATACAACTGACCTAAATGTACCTACTTAACAAGTTCCTCTAATGGACGACAATCTCAAGTATAAACTTATACATATTATGTATATACTATATACGATTCTCACTGACAGCGCTAAATTTATCTTCGCTACTTATTTCACGAGAAGGCACAAAAGCCCGTTGACTGACAAAACAACGTGTCGGGCTTAAAGAGCCAATACATTATAGAGGTTGCTCTAGTACACGAACGACGGCCAACTAACTATAACCCATTTATCTTAGTTGACTCCACAAGTTTCAGAGGATGACAGGCATACGACACTTTATTTTTTATCCTGGATCAACTTGGGAATAAGGCTGTCACTGAAATAGTTTCACGGTTCTCATGTTAACGCTAAGTTAGGGTTTGTCGACATGATTAAATTAAGGGGTATTTTAACGTGCCTGGTAAACGAAAATATTATTATGTGGTTCGAGACGCCCAGGACTTTAATTGGCTGTGCCATTGCGGCTGGCACGTAAGATGTTGTTGCCTTTCATTAACATTTCATCGCAAGGCAGCGGGTTTCAATTTTTTTATCAAAATTACGAAATAGCTGCTACTTTTTATTAAATTTATTACGACTACGCCGACACCGACGCAGATTCTGGCGGCGATTGGGAGGCGCCTCGCGGTCCTAGAAGACCGGTCATACTGCCGCCCTCTGGCGCGACCCGCGTTCGTACGCAGCTGCCAGCGGGGCTCGCCCACCTGGGTCCGGTCCAAGTGGGTCTGCTGCCCGCCCAGCCCCGCCAATGTCCGCATCGCCAGCAAACCGGACACCGGCTGAGCCGGTCACGACGGCAAAGCCGAAGAGGAAGGGGAGGTCTCGCGCCACCCGACGGAATACTTGAGAATACTTAACAGCTTAAACCAAACTTACGTAAGATGCAGTTAGGAACAGACTCATAAGACTCTGACGTAGATACTTGCACAGTTAGACAGTTAGCTCCATCGAGATATATATTATTATTGTTAGCTCACCTACAGTGTTATGCCACACAAATCAGAATACAGAAAATTCCAAATTACTTCTAATGCAACTTGAACAACTTTTGGATGAGGTACTACGAGTATAGAGGAATATATTTTTCTAACAAGCTATTTTATTTTGTACTTTACTTTAACACCGGAATTAATACCTCAGGGCGTTGATGTGCAATGATACACCTTTTTTGTCTGAGGTTACACCAGCTGATAACAAATAACATAATATAGCTATAGACTAGTGGTCGCCCTATGGCCGAACAGTAGACCTCGCGAATAGTAAAAACATTTTTCGGAATTTCCCACCCCCTAGTAAAAAAAACTCACTTAAAAATATTGTTTCTAGTAAAGGAATACTTGTGCCAAGTTTCGTGGAGACCGGATAGTAAAAGGACCATTATTTACCCCATTTCCCCCCCAATCCAAAAAAGCTCACGATGAAAAATATGTATTAAATCAAGGAACCTTTGTGCCAAGTTTCGTGAAGATCGGATAAAAACTGTGGCTGCTAGCCCGGAATACACATACAGACAGACAGACAGACGGAAGCAAAATTGTCCAATCTCGAAATACAGACGCTTCGCTTGCTCAGTCAATAATGAAACAGGAAAGTAAAAAGTCTAATTTACCTTCTAAATGACTGCCGTACGTTAAGTACCCACCAAATTAGGTCATAAAAATAATATCTTCTTATTTGGCAGAAACTTTAATAAAATGTGGAATAAAATTGTAACGGTAACCGTGTTTCTTAAAAATGCTAGTATTACAGATTTAATTAAGTATCGTTTAGAAACAAAATTGTGTTAAGTTAATGGCTTGATGGTTATCTATAGAGACACATTATGCTCTAACCCCCGTGTTGTTTAGGTAATTAAGCAAACGTAAACATAGAAAACGTGCTTTTGACACCGTCACGGATTATTCCTGGAAACCCGACTGAGTGCAATGTTAGTCAAATGTGACGCCGAGCTATCGAGCTGTTATACTTTTAAATTTAGTAGGGTTATGTACTTTAAATGTGTCATTTAGGTGTCATTTTAAGGTCTTTATAGAAGTCACGCTGCAATACTTTATATGAAATCATTATAAAGTTTAATATATTGAATCGTTTCCTCACTTCGGAAATAATATTTGCACTTAATATTTTAAATACAGTTAAATATACAAAACAAAACAGAAAAATGGGATTTTAAGCTATTAAATTATTTATTTTGGCGTTTTATTTCGAAACGAAAAGTGGCCATGTAAAAGAACCCTTTTTGTGGTGTGGTTGGTGTTCGTTTACATTAACTTAACTACAGAGTACATACAGGTAATTTTTTTGCCATACAATCTGTTTCCCTTGTTAGTAGTAGTCTATATTTTAATCTACCTGATGCTCACTTAAAGTTTAAAAGGTACAGACGGCCCCAAAAGTCGCAGAACACATTCAAACTTCCAAAACATAAGAACACTAAAAATGTCAAAGTCAGTGACGCAACAAGAGAACAAAATAAACTCAACACACAAAAGGTCCATAAAAAGCTGAGCACTAGTATTCCAAAAGTAGCTGAACACTAGTATTCCAAAAGTACTTGAACATCATTAATATCATAATTAGATTAACAAATCATATTTTCAATGTTGTTGCCTGTTAATCTAATTTTGGTGTTCTTGATGTAACACGAATTTTGGTCTTTTGACATGTAGCATAATTTGAGAAAATATTTAAAGCTAATATTAATCTCCATTGGTGCAGTGCTCCCTATGCCTAGGTTATGGGCACAGCAGGAAGTACTGCAAGAGTACCAAACCCACGTGCAGCCACTGCGGCAACCTTCATGTGAAGGCCAAGTGCCCCGAGCTGCAGCAACAGACTTCCTGGGGCTTAAGTCGCGTAATGAACGTAAAACGCCATGCTACTGCTATACTACTACGTTGCAACTGCAATTGGTCAAAAAATTGGTAGCCTGCTAAACTCACAAGCAACGCGCCAGGATGGCGCCAGAAAGGCATCAAACCGAATGACTGAAGAGTACAATCATAATTAGGTTAAATTGGAGTTAGTTACTCCCGACTCGCTGGAGACCATGCTACGAGTCATGGTCTCTAGCGAGAGTCAGTGGAATGCGGCCGTTTTCTCTGCGAGCAGGTAATGCTCGTGAAGGAGGCGGCCGGTAGGATGAGGGAGCGTACCCTCCCCGCCGAGTTCCGAAGTGTGCGGCGAGGACGCCGCAGACGTGACTACGCCCACGACCATCGACCTCCATGATCGGGGCTTGAGGACGATGGATTAGCAACGAGTATACGAGGAATATACGAGGCCGCCTCTGCAGTCCCATCTCCTTGTCCAGCGTTCTGGAAGACCCTGACGCCCTGTTATCCCCGCATCCTCTACCCATTGCCCACGTAGGGCTCCTGTATGAGTGCTATGGATGCCTTACGCCTGGAGGCCTCGAGTAGGAAGTCTTGGGTTGCCACCTGTTTCTTCATTAGGTTTACCTGCACGATTCTGTATGGGGTAGCAATGCCCGAGACGCCCTTAGTAGTACTGAGTGGTTGTCCGTGCTATTTCGTCCCATCTCATTCTTACTGAGCATGTGTTATACATCGCGCTGTGCCGTGTGTCGCTCAGCCCGTGTGTGCTCCAGTGTGTCCCGACGGCAGTTAAAACAGGAAGTCTGTGTTCCCACCTGCAGCTCCGGGCACTTGGCCTTCATATGAAGGCCGCCGCAGTGGCTGCACGTGGACTCGGTACTCTTGCAGTACTTCCTGCTGTGCCCATAACCTAGGCATAGGGAGCACTGCACCAATGGAGATTAATTTTAGCTTTAAAACTTTTCTCAAATTATGCTACATGTCAAAAGACCAAAATTCGTGTTACATCAAGAAAACCAAAATTAGATTAACAGGCAACAACATTGAAAATATGATTTGTTAATCTACTTATGATGTTAATGATGTTCAGCTACTTTTAGAATACTAGTGTACAGCTACTTTTGGAATACTAGTGCTCAGCTTGTTATGGACCTTTTGTATGTTGAGTTTATTTTGTTCTCTTGTTGCGTCACTGACTTATGACATTTTTAGTGTTCAGATGTTTTGGAAGTTTGGAAATGTAGGGAGCGACTTTTGGGGCCGACTGTACGTAACGTAAGAAAAATAAAATATATTTTGTTAAAGATGAACTCTTTTCTTTGGTTTGCCGTATACTTTCCAGAATTTGATCCTTAACAGAGACACTATCGTATGATGTAATAATACAGAAAGTGTTTTTTCTTTCCAAGTCCACTTGAAAAATTCATTCTGTATACATTCTAAGCTAATATAAATATCTACGTAATACCTGGACCGCCGGGCGCTACTGGAAATACCTTCTGGTGTATACCAGAGACGCCCGGCAGTAGACGTAAGAGCGGCCGCGCTTGCGCGGACTAAAAAAAATAACCTAATACCTGGACAAACAACAGCACAGCAAGTGTCACAAAAATTTCACACGAATCCTTTGATTGATGATTTTATGACGATTTCAAAACAATTTGTCATACACCTAACTAGTCAACAATAGAAATATACTCATATACTTGTCATACTTACCTACACATTTAATACCAGTTGAGTACAAATTACAAAGGTACTCGCTTTTGAATGATTCGTTTGACGTTCTTCATAGAATCTTTAATAAAATTAAAAATGTTTCCTTTGTGCCTTTAAGTTCTACTTTACCTCTAAATGGTAATTTCCTTGTTTATCGTACTAGGTATTCTTGGAGTTGTTAACTCTGACTCGGGTTCATTTATTTTTCATCAAAGAACTTTCTGTGACTATTCAAGTCGTAGTCTTTGTTTAACGGCTAAATGAAAAAACCGTTAATAGTATAGTTTGTCATAAATGTAATTTTTCTGTTGGTACTTATTTACCTATTTATTATTATAATTTAGTTTATAAAAAGCACAATAATTGCTTGGTACAGATATTATAGCAGAGATTGCAGAGGAAGACTTAGTTCGGCTGCCTATGCGGTCAGAAAGATAAGGTCACTGACTGATGAAAAAACGGCACGATTAGTTTTTTTTAGCTACTTTCATAGCGTTATGTCATATGGTCTGCTGCTATGGGGCTCAACTGCCGATATTGAGACAATATTCATATTACAGAAACGAGCTACACGAGCAATCTATAGACTCGGACTCCGTGACTCGCTGAAGGAACTATTTAAGGAAATTAATATTTTAACCGTTGCTTCTCAATATGTTTACGACAACATCGTGTATGTACGGAATAACATAGAACTCTTCAAAAAAAGATCCGACAACCATAATTATAATACAAGAAATAAAAATAAACTGGCAATGACAAAAATTAGACTTCATAAAGTTGGTAATTCGTTTGTAGGCAAATGTATAAAAATATTTAATAAAATTCCGCAGGATTTGGTTGACATGCCTCTTAATAAGTTTAAAATAGTAGTGAAAAAACGTTTGATGAAGAAAGGCTATTATAATGTAGACGAATATCTTAATGATAAAAATGCATGGTCACCCTAATCTGCTGTTGTTAGCCACTCTTACAATACAAATTGTAACACAATGTGAACAAAACATTATTAAAAAGAAAATGGATAATCTACCTGAGTTTCTTGCTGGTATCTTCTCAGGAGAACCAACGTACCGAACCAGCCAAAGAATCATTTTCAAATGGTTATTTATGTAATTAATTTAGTATTTTTATAATAGTGCTTGACATAAAATTGTAAAATTTTGACATTCATATGTGCTCTTTATGTGCCTAAACTGAATAAATGAAATTGATTCTTGATTCTTGATTCTTGCATGAGTTAGTCACTAACTAGACACGAAGAACTCTACACACGTGTGGTCAGTTGGCGAAAATCAACTATAGAACATCGTATGCTTTCGTCATCTGGACACACCAAGATTATTGCGTGTGTCCAGATAGCGAAACTTAAATAAATCACTTTTAAGTTGTCAACTGGACACACATAGGTAGGTGCAAAAATCCGTAGTCAGGTTGAGAATCGTTTCAACCATCGAATTTAGAATTAATGAGTTCTGACAAACGTGTCCCAATTTCGACTTTAGAAATAAAACCAATACGACAATTATTGAAAATAATTTAGTACTTATCTAAGTACCTACCGTTTTATTACAAAAAAGGGAAATTTTAATATTAAGGTGAAGTGTAAGTTGGAGGTATTGAAACGATCGTAGTAACAGTATGTGTTATTATCGAAATGTATTCGTATTTATATCATACAAGTATATCCTCGCAGGTTTATTAAATACGCGATAATCTTAATACGACAATTTGTCTGTCCGTCCGTCGCGTTTTTCAATTATAATTAATAAAACATACATTTGCATGAACTATTAAAATATGTATATATATATTTTTTTATATTTGAGGCGATACAATGTTCGCCGTGATAACTAGTTATAATTACTAACGTAAAGAAAAAATACCCAGAACAGGTTTAATGTTGTACATTCGTGATACTTACATATATACATAGATTCACGACTTTATTTAAGGTATACATTTTGTTGAATTGGTATCACGTATTTATTCCTTTTAAACACGGAACATTAATGTTTGCCAAAACGTGGCCGTCGTCCGACGAAGGGCAGATTGCGATGGCCGATGAGTTTGTGTTGGGACCCTAAAAAGTCGGTAGTACACGTTTACACCCTCTAATTTCGTACAATAAACAATATGTAATATATGAGTTAATTTAGTTAGGTAGCTGAATATACAGAAGACCCGCAGCCACTGCTGACCCATAAGTGTGATAGATTGTTATTACTGTCAATAACTTTTTAGGATTCAGGTTTTCAGGATTCCGTATCGAAAGAGTAAAGTAGGTATCTACTCTACTACTAAGACTTCAAGATCATGTCCTGTCAACAGGCTGTATCGCATGAACCGTTATAGCTAGACATGCTCACGGATTAAGTATTTCTGTTGCCGCTATAAAGCCCCCCATATACGGGACGATTCATCGTTACGATCCATCGCTTTAGACCGATCGAAACGACGGATCTGTAATGTATGTTACGATCGTTAGCGATTTACTTGATCGTAGACGCCATCGGAGATCGCAACAAAAACCCATGCAATCATGAATATCGTAACGATGAATCGATAGTGTATTGGCTCTTGCGATCGACGATTCGATTTTTGTTCCTTAATTCATTTAAAATATTTACATGCGAATACTGATATCGCTTTAATAGCCATTTCTTAACCCACACTTTTCTAGGTTTTCTTATTTTCTTCTGTAAAATAATCAAAGTTACGCCACAGACGAGAAAAGAAGTTCGTTTTCCATTTTACAGGACACGTATTGAATTTTTGAGCACGTCTTTATCGTTCTATTTCAAATGAGATCGATCGTAACGACCAATCGCTTCGTGTATGAGCGGCAACACTACAGATCAATTGTTTCGATCGGTCGGTAGCGATGGATCGCAACGATGAATTGTACCGTATATGGGGGGCTTTACATCATTCACCGAGCCTTTTCCAAGCTCAGTTGGGGTCGGTTTTCCGGTCTAATTGCGACTCGGCTGAACTTCGATATTTTCCGTGAAGCGACTGCCATCAGACCTCCACAACCCATGGGCGATATCGAAGTTCTGCAGTTAGACCGGTCGGATTTTTGATTTAGGGCTCCAACTACCCCTAACGACTGCCATAGATGTTCGTATGACAACCGGACCAACAGCTTAACGTGCTCTCCGAGGCACGGAGGGGTCTCAGTGTCTTAAGCAATGGTCACCCATCCTAAGACCGGCCTGACTCGATGTTGCTTAACCTTTGCAATGTGTTAACATTGTCGGTTAGCACTAGACCACGAGCCCCTACTGTTGCCGCTATAACAATACCTACTAAAACTAAATAAAATTAATATTTAAGTGGGGATGACCTACGAAAAATATGACTTTATCTGTGTTTTGTTATGTACCTATATGATTATAATAGTCTCTAATATTCTATAGATAAGATACCCTTTGTGCATGAATCCGACACGCACTTGACCGGTTTTTTAATTTTCAGACCTGCATACAACTAAGTACCTATGTTTGCAGTGTTACAGTTTCATATACTGTGTACATGTCCAGGAAAATGAAATTCCAAATTAATAAAGAGCTCCAATGTTGAAGGTAATAAAATATAAAATATAAACCTTAAATATTTCGCTTCATATTGTGGACTGCTCTGTATTTCACGTCTCGCTGTTACATTTCGCAGCTGCAGAGTTATTGACATGGCATGGTCCAGAAATACTCGCATTAGTAAATTATTATGAGACGTAATTGAACCTGTTTGTACTAGAACACATAGCATGTACAGGACTTCGTCCAGATAAAATATATCAAAATAGCTGGACAAATTATTGACTCAGTTGCGAGGTCAGTGTAGCCGAAGAGGAAAAAAGAGGTTGCGATTTGCGATGTAACTGAAAAAAAATCTTACTGAAAGGTAAAATGAAATTATTTTTTCAGATTACGTCCGTATATGTTGACTAAATTACCGTGGCCTTATTATCAAAGAAGGAACTTAACTTCAACTGTGTCAGAAATACAAAATACTCTACCTAATCGTACTGTACTGAATTCTATAAGATTCAGCATTATGTCAGGCTCTCGTCTTCAACCTGATCCCATAGGACTCTCGGATACAGGTTATATAAAGGTTGTTCACGTATATTGAGGCACATTGTTATCAGAGCGTATCTAGTTTACCCATTGACATAATGGTAATATTATAAATATTCACCTTAATCCTGGAAGAAAGTATAACGGTTCCATAAAGCACATCTAAGTACGTATATAGGTATAATAGTCGTGCGAGTAACTGCTATGTTGCAGTCACGCCGCGCGGTCACGGCGTATAGAGCATTGTTCTGCCTACTTGTATATCGTATGGTACAAGTGGAGGAGCAAGCGGTTTTATAGTATGTGAAGAGAATATTCTCAGTTCAATGTTTACGCCTATAGGTATTGGTTTGTCTTTCAGCATAAATGCTAAATAGAAAATTGGCGGCAAAGCTGAAAATTTGTCTTGATTTAATAATTAAAATGAGTTCCAACAGTGCCAGTGTAGTTCCACGTGCTTCCAGCGAAGTCAAAAGAAAAATACTTACGTGAATGTAGAATATAAAAAGTATGTTATATTTCCCTGTATTATTTTGAGAAATGCACCATACATATGCCTCGGCAGGAATGGCAATTTCCTGTCTCGTATTAGTGAAGTCCTAGCCTACGGCTCGGCCTTTAAACTCTTACTCGACCTGCAATAGCCTATTTCTCGGCATTTGCAATAATGTACCATTAATAATTCAATTATGTATTCCACAACCAGAAAATAAGCCAAATTGTAATCAATAAAAACCGAGCTTATTGATTATACGTCATTAATGTTTTGAATTTGTCCGCTGTTACCTGTGTTTTGTGGCAAAACAGAAACGTTTTCACTACCCTGTCACTGACGTTTCGGGCACACACGTCTGCATCCGCGTGTGACGTGACTACCACTGTTTCTAGGATTGACTGGTTTTTATCTTTTAATTGAAAGGTACCTTTGATGTTACGTAAAAAGCTTCAAGCTCCAATCTAAGTTTACTACTATTAAATTTGTAGGTAGGTACTTTATTATGTGATCGTCATGTAGGTAGGTACCTACCAATGTACCTACATACATTACGGCAGACTTCGGCAATCCGAAGTCGGCGGGATGGTTAACATAAACCTAGCTGTCGACATTCGATATAGGAATGTATCGGCACTTTGTTTTCAAAGTCGCCATTACTTTCTTGACCTAACGACCCGGGTACGCCCTCAGAAGGATAACCCTATGTCGCGGGCGCCGGCAGCGGCGGACCCCAGGGCGCCAGCAAATGTGTCGCCTCCAGTTGTGACCTTCACTCCACTTAATTTAATAATTTCAATATCATTTGAAAAGGTATTGATATTGTTTTATTTATATGCTGTAAATAATCATTGCAACCTTTAGGTACCCTATCAGTTGGTGTGGATTAAGTAAATTTACTGCAATGTGTACATTAATAATGCAATTCTTACAGCCAGTTTGTAGAGCACTACGGGCTATAAAAAGATTACAGCAACATTTAGTGTTGACTGATATAATTGGATTGAAAACTGTTCTACGTCAAGTTAACATTTATAAATACAAACAAAGGTGGATGTTGCTTTTTTAAGAAAATAATAGAAAAATAGAAAGAAGCATGTTTCCATGAGGAAATAGGTAACTATTTCTTTGTTTATATTCCTTGATATAACAGACGGGACTTAAGATAAAACTTAGCTACGATGTATATTAATAAATAATAATTTATTTTTGATATTCTCACACGACGTCATCTAACCCAAATTAAGCTAATATAAGCTTGTGCTATGGGATCTAGACGATTGATAAACATACTTATATATTTCTAAATACATACATATTATACATAGAAAATACCCAAACTCCAAAACAAACATTTGTGTATCGCACAAATAATTTGATTCGACCCGGAATAGAACCTGGGACCTCAGGGACGGCAGTCGCATACTCATACCACTGCGCCACCGAGGCATATAACGACAAAACAATGGCGACGTATAAGAAAAGAATAAAATAACTATTAGGTACCATCATACCTTTAATCTATTATATATAATACGCCAGTGAAGCCGCTTCTCCTCCTAAACTAAGAGTCGCACAGTCAAGTGTGGCACATCGTTGGAAAGGTCGTGGTCTCAAGTGGTGCGATAAGATTAGAAATTTGACAAAAAGTAAAAAAAAAAAAAAATATTACTTGCGCAGTTTGCGCTAAGGGTTGCTAGTTTAAGATATCACGATTAAGTTAATTTGGTGTTTGTATTCCCACTATCGAGGAACCGCCCGCCGCCCGCGCCGCGTTGTAGCTAAACCCTACGAACGGTTTTCTCGATCAAATTCCATGAGACATTATTACCAAGATAAAAAGTATTCTGTATTATGTAACTACTACATTTTACCTATATGTTTAACCCAAATCTGTTCTACGGTTAACACTTGACAATTTTTTACACTATTATTTATTATGATTATAAGAGAAATATTATCAAAATGTCTTTGCCAAATCTTCGTAAAACTACTTACAAAACATAGAAAGCCATTAAACAACAATTGAATAATACCTTCTTAAAGTAATAATGGTCTAAAGTACTAAAGGTAAAATCATTGGACAAATCCTTCTCATTTATCTTGATCTTTTAAGGACTGCTTAGCCAATTAGAAGACACAATGGCACATTGTTGCATAGTCACCAGGTTCCTTTCAATAAATATGCCTGGGCCATTAGTCAGCCATATCAGATAAGATTCTATCACTTGCGGACTGACTCATGCGTTTTTAGGGTTTCGTAGTAAAAGTTTCGGAACCCTAATAGTTTCGTCATGTCCCTCTGTCCTCGGCGTTTCTTCCAAACGGTTGGCGCTAGAAACATGAAACTTTGCATGGATATATCTATCAATCTATCTATATGTATATACAAATGGGGAATGTAATTTTTGTCCCCCCGTAGCTCTCGAGAACTGCTTATGCTCCAATGATGGTTGACCCCACTATGGATAGCCCTAGATCTGGAGGCAAGCCAAAAAATCGAAAATTTGACCTAGCCCTAAAGGGGCAAAGGTTATAGGCCAAAACCTATGGCGTGATGCGGCTCGAAGCACCCCGCAAGACACCGTACTAGTATTTAACAAGCCGACAATGTGCTACAATAAAATATTAGAAGTAGCTCCCGTACACGTAAATTGGGGATGGTTTTTTTTTCTCGCGTCTACTCCATCGTTTGAGGTATCATTAGATAGGTGTTTTAAAAATCATTGCGAGGTTGCTAAATTTAAAAGAAAACTATAACGGATGTTATGACTCTGTTTAGTTCAAGAGCTATAGAGGTTTTTATGGGTAACTACGGAACCCTATCTTGTGAGTGGCCTGACATGCACTTGCCTGGTTTTTACATTACACGCATTAGGAACACGAAAGATGCACATAAAACAGGTGATAAATCTTTCAAATTTGATGACGTCACACTGTCTAAGGTCTTATGCGATTCGACGGCATTATTTAAAATCGACTTCTACTAAACTTCAGTGATTCCATTTCTTCTAAACGTTTTCTTTTATAATTATTGCCAAAGGGCAAATGGCACTTCCAAGGGTGGTTAGGGCAGGCAAAGGTGAGGAATTACCTGCTGAAAGACGGGCGTGGATTGCCAGAGCAAACACAGTTATCTGAAGTTCTCTGAAACTACGTAAGTATAAGATTGTTTTTACAAATATAGTTCTGGTAAGTACAAGGCGGGATATTATGTGCGATGAACAGTATGACTGACAAAATGACGATGTATAAAATTAATACGCAACTGGTACCCTTGTGGACTCAATGAGACTTTGTGTGTATAAAATAAATTACCTACTCCATCAAAAGTACCTAATAGAAATTTTAAGTCTAAGGTCATGCAGCTTACAACAATCCACCAGCTGTGCATAACATCAAGTTGCTCCACCGCCGCTCGTTCGCAAACACAAACTGCGAACAGTATTAAACTTGCTCTTTAACTTTATATTAAAGGTTAAGATCAATACCAACACTCTTTGTTGGTTTTATTCCGGCGGAATAAACGTATAGGTCAAGTAGGTAAACAGGAAGAAAATGGGTATTTCACTCCGTATATTAAAAATAATAGATTGAAATGGAAAAGCTGTTCCATTTCAATATTTTATTTAACTAGTATTAGATTTATGTATTTTATTTGGACACATCAAAAATGAGTCATGTTATGTGGTACCTACTCTTTAAAATAAATTGGTGTGAATACTGGAAAAACTTTTGCTTTCAGTAAAATATTTGCTTGAGTGGCTAAATAAATAAATATACGGTACAAAAATCGTAATAAAAAGTGGTAATTGATGATGACTGAAATAGTAAATCACGCAATTATAGATGAAGCTAAAATTGGATGGAATATCCGAAATCGTAGCTTTCAATGTAAGTGGCGGTAATCATCTTCGATGCGTTAAGTGTCTGTGATTTCAAGGTACCGTATTTTATTTCCTATAGATGTATTAAGACTCGGTTAGTTGACCATGTGCTATCCGAAAGAAGAGAATTGAATTTTTGATAGCTTAATTTTTGGTCAAATAGACCTAAAAATCTGTATGCGCACGAAACCTTACGTTGGCTGACTAAATATATTTTTCTCTTTAATTAAGAGAGAACGTTTCTGATAGGTAAGTTCTTTAGCGCTCTTATTTTATTGTTTAACTGTTTAATATTGTAACCTAACACGAGCGAAAAAATTCTCAATAGCAAAGAGTCATGTTGCGAATTTTAAATGCGCCACCACTAACCCTGTTCCTCGAATTGACTCGTTCTGCAACGTGAGTAGAAATATAACTTTAACAGTCGTCGGTTTTCTTTCATTGCTGGATGCTAAACACAATACTTAATGTTAATCATGGTGTCATGCAAACTGACGAGTATAGTGGACCTTAAATTCCTATAGAAATACATACATGACATACCTTATACGATGTTTGCAAAGGAGAGGCGTACTATAATGAATGCCCTTCATTCACGAATTATTATTGTTGCAGCCATAATAATAATATGTAGTACCTACGGGACGAGCAATGATTTAGTTTTTATAAATCATTAGGGATGAACCTATTGCCACTCTGGAACTTTTTGTTTACGCTGTCCTCGTTCGTTCGATAGGTCACCTACAACAGGCCTAGCATAGTCAAAGTCGACTTCAGAAAATTAACATAATATTAAACATATTATATAAAGTTTTTTTTTATTACAAATATAATAGTTAAAGTTTATTTACAACACAAATTGTGTATAAAAATACTATTTACAAATACTAAAAACTATACTATACACATTAAAATCTACACTATATACAGGCGTCAAAGAACTCCTCCGCCTCGTCGCCGACTGGCAATGTTCGCAGAAGACTGGCAGCATTGCCACGTTGTATGGCAATGCTTATTCTTTGAGCTAAAAAGTAACCAGCCTTCTGGTCTTGAGAAGAGTCAATCATAAGTTTTGAGATGGTTTTAAAGAGTCCGCGAGCGCTCGAACCCCAAGGTCCCAGCGTCTCTACCCCAAACGGCTCAAATATGTAGTCTCCTGCTAAATTTGAGTGTTTGCGCCGTTTGAGGCTTTCCGCTGATGCAGCAGCAGCGCCGGCACAACCCGCTGTACTAGGAAGGTGAGATATAAATATATATATTTTATATAAAGTAAATATAAAAATCTGTTACTTTGGCTATGTGACCGATTTTTTCTGCAATACCTACCATTGGTTCAATATTTATGGTGATAGACACTTTTTTTAGCTCCCACAACCGTTGCCGGGTGTCTCTGGTACGCACGCAAAAGACATTTCTAGTGGTGCCCGGCGAATGGTAATAGACTGAAGTCGACAATGCGATGCTCTTAGAACATGGGAACTTAGCTTTTACTACTAAGAACCTGGTAGTACCTATCTACCCCTATGCACCAAGACTTAACCTATACGTATAAATGTAAGTATTGAAAATTCTATCATTGTAAAGATCATTATTCAAAGATTTGATTTCTATCATACCTATATAATTATAATTAAAATAAGTTTACTTATGAATTCGTTATTCCTTAAAATAAACTGAACTTAAAATAAACTGAACCTCGGAGAGCACGTTAAGCCGTCGGTCCCGGTTGTAATACGAACATCTATGACAGTCGTTAGGGGTAGTTGGGAGCCCTAAATCAAAAATCCTCGCGGTCTAACTACAGAACTTCGATATCGCCCATGGGTTGTGGAGGTCAGATGGCAGTCGCTTCACGGAAAATATCGAAGTTCAGCCGAATCGCAGTTAGACTGGAAAGCCGACCCCAACTGCGTTGGGAAAAGGCTCGGTGCATGATGATGAAACTGAACTGTCCACCTATATACCTCGATGAACTCACTTGGAAAATCTATGCCAAAATACATGATTGCGATGCTTAAAAATAAATAATTACAATGAATGACAACTCTTATTTTTGTTATTCTGTGACTTGCCACATACCAGTGTTTCTTAGTAACGACAACAGCTGTTATCATCTTCCAATCATATTGCTAGTGCGAACCACCTATTATGTTCGAATTTAATTGTATGGCGTGTTCCTAAGACGAAGTCAAGTTAATTTGGCGTTCGTGACTATACATTGTCATGTTAATATTAAAATCTTTGAGGCGTTGCTATGTTTTGATACATCGATATCATTATTATGACGAGTAAAGACACGAACGAAGTCTTTACAAAAATATGTTTTTTATGGTACCTATATTGTACCTATCAATTCATGAATCATATCCGTCATCTTAAGATGTTATTCATTAAAAGAATACATCAAAGAATCTAAAGAATACTTTGATGTATTCTTTTACAGTTCACTCGTTGGATTTCTTTGTAAAAAAATAATCTGGTAACAAAATTATAAGGTATTAATAATTGGTTTTCTTAAATATAGACGCTCAACTACCGACTCCTATACTCCTATTGCGATTACGTAAGCCATATGTTATAAAAAAAGGTTCCACTTGCTATACATAAACCTTTGTCTAATTGTGCGTTCACAATAAATTATTAAGTCTACCTGAATGGTTACGAATAAATACGGTTGCCAGTACATTACTCACAGAAAATCGTTTGGTGAAGCACGCAGCAGTGCGTATTGTGTGAGTGCCCTCTATTTTAACCTCTCGTGCATTCAATTCTCCCTCGATTGCTTATGAATAAAACGCTTTCTGTTCGTCGGTTCTCGAGTACATTAGCGATGTTAATACACGATAATCGCGTTCATAATCGATCCTTTTAGTACTGAATGTCTCTTTGTGTATACAAGGAGGGGTTCAACTCTACTTCAAAGCTCAAAATCCAACAGGATGATAATTTTATAGATTCATTTCAAAGGATTGTAAATAATCTTGTATGCGGGCTGATTGCAAATTCGCCCTTATTTGCGTTCATTTCTTTGCTTTTCTATTCTATTTGATTAGAACTAAAAGATAAATTTAACATAAGTATATAGAAATCTATGAATAAACCTTTATAGTATTCTTTTATGTGCCTCTACAAAGACAGTAGCTAACTTGACCACTTTTAATCCCTATCCCTTCATTACCGGAATGGGACGAGGTAGTTATGCTTCAGGCATTTCCTGAGCTTCTGTTTGATAATCGTAACGTTTTCTATTTATGTAAATTACCAGTATGTACCTACCGATTTTTGAATCATGAATGTATTACTCAGTCACTCGATGGATCGATAAATCTTTAGTGCGAGTTTTGTGATGCACCGACGCAGAGGCTAAGGCCCCGCTTTATGAACAATTACAATTCAATCTCAGTGTTTCAATCAATGAATGTATGTATTATGTATTGTGAATTGGATATAGATAATCCATTCAAGAATAAATACCTACATGTTTGAAATGTACCTATTTCTGTAAGTTTTTTCTCGCTCTTACTAATGTGGTTTAGGTTTTTCGTGCCCAATTTTCACGGGAACACATTCCCGGGATAAAAAAGAAGCCTATATCACTCAAGGACAATACAGCTACTAGAAAAATACCTATATTAGTGATAGAAAAAAAAATTGTTCAGTATATCCAGAGTTTATTTCCTAGGTACAAACTTCAAATTAGTGTAAATTTCTAGCAAGGCAATAAGGCCTCTTACATACTTAGCCAGTTGTACAATTTAGGCAGTGGCAATAGGTGGAATAGGTAACTATAACTAAAGTTAGTTTCATTCATTCATCGTGTCCAATAGAAAACCAATAAGTATTATGTGAATCGAACCTGATTTGCAACAGTTTGTACGTACAACGCTACAGTCCAAGCAATTTGTTTCAATTTTGTTAATTAATTGTTAGAAGAGCTGAAATCCATGTCTTCTTCGAAGACTTGTGTCTTATTGTTATTATTTTGCTCATTTGCATTTCCGAGGTCAAATAAAGACCAAAAGCCTGTCCCATATAATCTACTTAACCTAAATAAAACAACAATGACACAATGCGCATGGCTTCTTCTATAGTAACAAAGGTCGTCCTTGACTGCAGCATATCAATGAGTGTTACGGTGTACCTACGCTATAAGATATGAACAGGAAACCAAACCCATCATTGTAAGTAAGCATATTATGGATATGGGCGCGTGTAGGTTATTTAGACCAGCACCCATAGCCCACGGTTTGAAAAATGAAGCCGAAACACGAATGGCAAGATTGATTGGTGCGATACAAAATTGGTACCTCTTAATAATTCATTTTTTTTGTACGCTGCCTCATATTTTTTGTGTTAATGTATCGATGAATGTCAAATAATAATGTTACCTTGATTGATCCGCATTTAACTATGTTGAAGTAATTTTACTCTGAATAGAAATTACCTAATTTCTTAATTAAACCGGCTTTGATAAGAAACAATACTGAACATTTTAAAAGGAAACTATGTGGCATAATGTCGGTTAGACATGAATTAATTGAGCCATTGCGTACCTACTCTGTTTTATTTTTAAAGAATAAGTAGGTATTTTTGTAATCGCAAATAGGCACCTACGATTTGGCGCCATGCATTTAAGAGATGGTTACTTTAAGTCACACAAGACTAACGACTAGGAATCTCAGACTCCTAACCTCTAAGTACTTTTGTATTGTTATTTGACACCAATAGAATCAGTACACCAATAAAATACAAATTCAATGCACTCGCTTCCTGATTCTTTTAAACGATAAACTACACCATAGCTAATAGAGAGTCATACTTAATTCAATCTGAACATCTATGAAATAAACTTTAGGTTCTGATTAGTAGTTAGTAGTTTTTATTACTCAATGACTAACATTCAAAATCTTTGAGGACGTCTTTTACTGTCCAAACTGTTAACTAGTGGAATGCTTTGCCGCTCGCAATCAGAAGGGCACAATCCCTGGCTGGTTTTAGGAGACTGGTAAGGACACTACCTAGATTCTTAACTGGCTTGTCCTCGTTTTTTAAACCTTGAGACATTGACATTAGATTTCACACACACACACACACACACACACACACATATATTACGTCACAATTTGCCAGTATTTTTAGTCCCACGTAATAGGGGGCAAGCCTATTGCCGTCACAGGTCACACATCCAAAGTGGCCGAATGAATTTAATAAAAAGTAGCAGCTTTATTGTAATTTTTAAAACTAAATTTGAAACCCGTTGCCTTGCGATGAAATTTTAATGTTGATGAAAGGCAACAAAATCTTACGTGCCAGCCGCCTGGGCGTCTCGGACAATGTAATTAGATTTCATTCGATAATTTATAACGTAGAAGATGAAATAGTAAAGTAAAGTTAGCAAAAAAAGACTACAATCTCATGATCGCACGTCAGGTGTAGTCTACGCCTTCACATTCTACAAGTCGTGTGTATTACAATATTTGACCTTACACGGTGCCAAAGATCAAATCAAGTCTATTGCACAACATAAGATGCGCTGTTTCGAAGACATTTTAAATGTCTTGGCCATTCTATATAATAAAAGTTACCTAATAAATAATAAATAAATATAATAAATAATAAATAAATATGTTAGGACAATTTACACAACGCCATCTAGTCTCAAACTAAGCAGAGCTTGTGATATGAGTACTAGATAAACTGATATAAATACTTATATACATTTTTTTTTGTAAATACATACATATTATACATAGGAAACACCCAGACTTCGGCACAAACGTATCTATCTTCACACAAAGTTTGTCCCGACCGGGGATCGAACCCGAGACTCCGGCGTCGAAAGCAGATGCACTACCGACTACGCCACCGAAGCAGTCATAGGTTATATATAGGAGTAATAGGTTTGTTACTTATATTTTATAACAAAATTACAGAAGAATTTTGTATCTAGGACTTATAGTTCGCTAGTTTAGAATCTAGGCGACCTATTATTGTGATAAAAAGTAGACTAATATCTGAAATTTCTCTCAATTTAATTTGTTATAATAGATCGCTCAGTAATATTATATTATGCCATAATTGTAGCATATTTTGTAATTAGGTAACTATATTTTTTTTTGTTGTATTATACACACTGTTATTGATTTTGACACGTGTACATTCATCCAGTCTTAAGAAAATGTGTAATTTACCTGTCAGTTATAAAAAAAGAAACCCGTGAGTTTTATTGCCAGGTTCTTTCTCTCGTTCTATATATTGCTTTGCGAATCTGGCAGTATTATGTAAATATAGAAGCAATACAATTGTTTTATTTTAAGTACTTACCGAACGTTTGTAAGAGCCATTTAATGACCTATACAAATAAATAAATAATTTCATTTCATTTCATTACATTGTCTGTGGTAATATCTAATAAGTGCAAATGCCCCGTAAATAAAGGCTTACAACTACAGATAAAATTAATACAAAAGAACAACAAATTTTAATATACCTACATTATAAGTCAATCAACATAAGTACAACCTCTGTACCAAATTTTATTAGATAGTTCAATCTAGTCGGTTTTACGCTCAAACACATATCCTACGCTACGCTACGCTGCACCACATATCCTATGCCTATCACTACATATACAGGGTTACTGGTAATTCGATGTCTTCCGGACAGTAGGGTATAGGGGAGGGTAAATGCAGTAAATAAAACCCCCCCAATGTATAGCAGAAAGTTAACGGTTTTGGAGATTTCGAAGAAAAACTTTTTTTTTATAAAAACATCTGGTTTTTAGTGTTTGTGACCCAAAAAAAAAATTTGATCAATTTTGGAGGTCATTCACACATATTTTTATTTATTTGTAGGTATGCTAAACATATCTTATGAGCTTTAAGATATTACAAAACTAATTGGTCTAATTGAATAGGGTATATTGTAGGGCTAAAGCTGAACTGCGCTGAAGCCATATTTTTTCTTAATAACCTTTTGATAATAACGAACACACAATAAAAAAAGAATGAGCGAAATCGGTCCAGCCGTTCACGCGTGATGGACCAGAATAAAAGGGATCAATTGTTATTTAATGAAGATTTAAAAATGTAAATAATATTTATAAAGTGAGTAATAATGTAACCAAATGTAGACTAAAAAACAAACGAGTTATTCAAAAAACTAAATTCACCATTTAATTCAAGATGATGGATAACGCCGCAATGAACCGAATACCATGAAAACTGAAAATTGCTAAATCATTCAAAAGTAAACGAGTTATTCAACAAATTCTTAAATTTAAGATGGCGAATAACTCAACGGACCGAATACCACACAAAACTAAATGTAAACTACCAAGGACCTATACTACTGAATTCTGGCAGAAAATTGTTAGGTATATTTAATTTTTACGGAGTCGACACACAGTCGATTTTCGTTTTCTTTTATCCATTTTTGTACTTGAAAAATGTTCTACTTACAACATAAATGCGATGTTTGAAATATTTTCACTTGGTTGTGATAGAACGTTCACTTCATTTCGTCAGTGACAGGTGGGACGCGTACAAATGGAAGGTAGAGACTTTTTTCTAAGAGTACCTACTCTTTAACAAATTGGGAGCGTTCACGATTGATGTTGTCGGCGCTACTGGTGATTCACATGTATTATGTTGTATTTTTCTGCCCTTTTATAGTTTAGTATAGTACGGTGTCTTGCGCGGTGCTTCGCGCCGCACCACGTCATAGGTTTTGGCCTATAACTTTTGACCCCTTAGGGCTAGGTCAAATTTTCGAATTTTTGGCTTGCCTCCAGATCGAGGGCTGGTCAACTATCATAGGAGCATAAGAAGTTCTCGAGAGCTAAGGGGGGTTTAGTAAATTTACCTATATATTATACGAGTAGCTACGAGTATCATAACAAATTACAAAACAAAGTCACGTCCGTTCCTATTAGATCTTTAAAAATACGCAACGAATTTTGATGCGGTTTTCACCAATGGTTCTCGAGGAAAGTTTTTGTGTATAATT
The DNA here is from genome assembly GCA_963556515.1 of Nudaria mundana. Classification (NCBI taxonomy): domain Eukaryota; kingdom Metazoa; phylum Arthropoda; class Insecta; order Lepidoptera; family Erebidae; genus Nudaria; species Nudaria mundana. The sequence goes on from OY748296.1 coordinate 4,564,142, forward strand.
TGTTGAACCTAGGAATTTTGTGACTGAGTCATATACTTAATTCAATATATAAAATATCTACTAACCTTCTTGTTCCCTATTCCTACGGGAACACGTTAGTATTGAAATAATTTAGAATAATTTTCTTATTATTTTACTTTCATAAAATTTCGCCAGTAGTTGTGTTGATCCTACGTAATAGGATTATATAGGATGCAAGCAAAATTATGTATTTTACTGGACACTATATTTCATAAAAACGAAAATTAATAACCATTCTATAATACGAACCTAAGTTCCAACAGCCAGGACCGATATTACATACCTTTTTTTTTTAATTCCGCGGCCACTCTTACTTTCGTTGCTGGGCGTCTCTGGTGCACACGCAGAAGATATTTCCAGTGGCGCCCGGCGGACTTTGACCACCTGTGTGGTCTCTGCGGGGGTTTGGTCGGAATGAGAATCCCGCGTCGTTGGAGTAGGGTTTTATCCCGCGTCGGTGAGTGAATCAGGTTGCGTGCTGTATGTTACATACGTACAATCTCTGCAGTCCAAGCGTATAATAACGAACAAAAATATTTTTTATAAGCTACTTATAGGAAAGTAAAAGTATCCGAACAGATGTTAGTTTAAGAAGGCACAGAGCATGCCTCATAAACCGCCATAAACGTAAGGCGCGGTCCACCCTGGCGGAAATTGCATCTCGTATTGTTCTCACTGGCGATTCATCTGACATACTGTCTGTTTTGTTTGCGTGCGTGTCCAAACAACGTCACGGTTCGATTGTGTTGAGGTGAAACTTATAGACACGGTGTTGATGCGGGTTTTTGTAAATTAAATGAAAGTTATTTGTTAAACTCTAATACTTAGTTGTAACTGGTAAATTACTTTGCTAAAACGTAAAGATAGGATTACGTATTATAGTATATAGTTACTATGTTAATAACATAGTCCTTATTACCACCTTATTCAGTTAAGTTCAAATAGAAGTTATATAAATATTTCGGACATTTTTCACACAAATGCTATGGGATCTAAACAACTGGTAAATATACTTATATATTTCTAAATACATACATAATATACATAGAAAACACCCAAAATCCGAAACAAACATTTGTAGATCACACAAATATTAGATTCGACCCGGGAATCGAACCCGAGACTCCGGATCCGGAGTCGAAAGCCGATGATCTACCGACCACACCACCGAAGCAGTTCGAACTTTATGTAGGCACTATTTCCTTTATGCACTAGCACTTTAGGCACTATTTCCTCAAGTATAGGTAGAAAATAAACTTCGCATCAAATTCAACAGTAGTATTTTCTGCAAGACTACATACAACTATGTCACTACTACTACTCTACCTAAGTACTAGGCGAATGTAGGATAGAGGTAAGATGGATTTCGTACACAAAGGAAAAAGGAAACTCTGGTTAGTCATGGTGATTTGTGTTGGAAAACTCCTATAGCAAATTTCAAGCCCTATCCCACCGATTTCGGTCCGTCATCGCTAGATGGCACTGGATGCATCAGTACCAATGATATAACATATATATTATAACATATTAAAGGCAGATATTATAATGTTATTAGAAGGCGCCGCGGCAAGACTTTTTTTTTTTTTTATTCCGCCGCCCAAGGACGTGGCCGCTCTAACGTCCGTTGCCGGGCGTCTCTGGTTACTAGCAGAGGGTATATCCAGTGGCGCCCGGCGGACTTTGACCACCTCTGTGGTCTCTGCAGGTGTTTGGTCGGGACGAGAATCCCGCGTCGTTGGGGTAGGGTTTTATCCTGCGTCAGTGAGTGAATCTGGTTGCGTGCTATGCGGCAAAGGCCCCGCAGCACGCAACCCTTCTAGCCTGCTTCTGTAAGGACGGCGGGTGGCGATCCCGCGGTCCTCAGGCCTCGATCATGGAGGTCGATAGGTAGTCGCGGAGTCTGGGGCGCCCTCGCCGCCGACTACGGAACTCGGCGGGGAGGCGTACCCTCCCCGCCGAGTTCCACCTCCCTCTCCCTCCCGGCCGCCTCTTTCGCGAGCATGACTTGCTCGCAGAAGGACACGACCGCGTTTCACCTAATCCCGCTGGAGACCATGGCTTGAAGCATAGTCTCCAGCGAGAGGGTATTCACGCCCAGACCCACTACGAGGTCCTGGCGCTGACTCGCCCACGCTGAGCACTCCACCAACGTGTGGAGTGCGGTGTCGTCGTCAGAAACCTCGCAGTGTTGACACCGGGGTGTGAACTCACGATGCATGCGAAACAGATAGCTACCGAAGCATCCATGCCCGGCAACGACCTGCGTCGCACGGTACGTGAGGTCACCATGCTGCCTCTGCAGCCAATCGTCTATGATCGGTCTCACCGCCGCGATGATGGTGGTACAGTAAAGAGCTAATCGTAATATGTGAAATACAAATTAGCTCGTTTTGCGGGATTTTGAGTGTCAGTTTATAATGAAGGGTTCAGACACCCACTGCACAACAACGTAATGCCTCCCGTTCGTTTAAAATGTCGCCGAAGCTTCTTGAGGACGACCTCGGCCACAAACAGCGTCCGGCGGCGGGCAATAGAGCAAATGTGGGCCGAAAAACATCCAGTTCCGGCATGTTTTATCACACTGAAAGAAAACCTGCCACCTGGACATCATCTCCAGTGGCCAACTTGGAAGTCATTGAATCGCCTGCGGACACAAGTTGGCCGCTGTAAGGAAAATATGGCAAAGTGGGGTTATTTATTGATCAGTCGCGAGTGTCCTGCCAGTGCCCCATACCAGTCCATGTCGCACTTGCTCTCTTGCCCACTGTGCCCTTCCACCTGCACTGTCGAGGACTTATGCAAAGCCACGGACAACGCCGTGACCATGGCCAATTATTGGGCTGGGAAAATCTAGCAGGAAAGATGATTGTTAGCCATTGACTCGAAGAAGAAGAATGAAGGTAACATAGGTATAAAAAATCTTAGATCAGTACGAACAATATGAAGACGCACTACCTAACATTTTGTAATTTACTAACCTTGTACTTTTGTTTTATTCATAACACATTTTGTTTTCTCAATGTATTCTGAACCATTTCAGAGGATCTATCTCCAGTTTTGTGAATTTGCATTACGTAGTACTCGTATATAATATTCTGAAATTTGCGTAGGTGTACATAATAATGTATTAGAAAGTGAATAAACTGATAAAAGTCTTGTCATACACTTTCTAATAAATATCGGTACTCCTTTGGTATTAATTTGTTTGCTTGGAAGCAACAATTTATTGAAATGTAAATATTTATTGATTAATCGAATCCACCATCATCATCATACACTGAGCCTTCTTGCAACCCAGTTGAAGTCGGCTTTCCAGTTTAATTGCGATGCTGCTGAACTTCGATATTTTCCTTGAAGCGTCTGCCATCCGACCTGTATTTTGTTTTAGGACTCTAAATACCCGTAATGCCTGCCATAGATCCAACACGGAGGGGTTTCGATGTCTTAAGAAATGGTATTTCATCCTAAAACCGGCCTGGCTAGATGTTGCTTAGCCTTTGCAGTGTGATAACCTATTTGGTTACCACTAAGCCCCTCAAAAACCGAATCTGAAGATACGGATGATTTTAAATCAATATCTACGGTCACTAGTACTTAGTAGCACCGCCATCGGTTTGCGCCAGTTCCCTTAAGCCAAACCGAGCGGGGGGGACCGTTTGTCCAGCGCACGCATGAAAAGTTCTCAAACGAAATAATTTTGTCCCGTTTTTCAAATATATTTCACTGCTGCTCCGCTCCTATTCATCGTAGCGTGATGTTACCATTTTTCTTTTCGTTCCAGTATTTCCAGAGATTAGCGCGTTCAAACAAACTCACGCGCGAAATATTTTAAGTAATAACTATAGACGAAGTTTCATTGGTTCGGAATAATTTGAGCCAGCCACCACTAGGTACATTAAAGCTTAATTGAAGGGTACCTACTAGGTATTTCCTTACAAACTTGAACCGTATCACGTATCACGTAGGAAAGTGATTAAACCAACTTCTGTAAGTACCTATGTTTTGATCATCTTGTATTTTGGATACATATGTATAACGTCTCCCTGAAGGGGTAAGCAGAAGGGATAGTTATGTCGTCCAATTCCCACGGTAACACATTAGCCGTACATAATGTTCTGGGAAAGCTACATATAAATATGAGTTGTTTCAAAGATACTCCCACTTAACAAACATATTTTACCGCTTTATTGTATTACATACCTACATATCAATCATCATACCTATATCCCAAGGGTAGGCAGAGATGCATTACAAACCCACTCTTTACCAGTAATTTCGTTGGTCCCACCTAATAATAGTAGCAAGTCTATTGCTGTTACCGGGCACTTTACTTTACAGAAGTTACATATCACTTAAAAAATCTCTGCAGTCCGCGAGCATGTTACTGATTAGGGTTCCGTACACAAAGGGTAAAACGGGAACTGAGACTTCGCTGCCCGTCCGTCCGTCTGTATCTGCATCTGTCTTGGACTGTATCTCATGAACCGTGATAGTTAGAAAGTTAAAATGTTTACAGACGATGTATTTCTGTTGCCTCTATAACAACAAATACTAAAAACAGAATATGATAAATATAGGGGACAAATATAAATACAACAAACGTATTTTTGGTCGGTTTGGTACGAACCCTTTGTGCGCGCGTCCAAGTCGCACTTGACTGGTTTTTTTTTAAATACTAAATACTTACAATTTAAATAATATCCTAATTCTATTAGACAGCATTGCAGTTCCTAATTCTCAGTAGTACCGTTGTTCGCCCGTCGCATAACATTACCGGGCACGGATGCTTCTACACGTTAGTAGAGTGCTCAGCGTGGGCGAGTGAGCGCCGGAACCTCGTCGTGGGTCTGGGCGTAGATACCCTCTCGCCGAAGATCATGCTTCAAGCCATGGTCTCTAGCAGGAATAGGTGCAACGTTGCCGTGTACTCCTCGAGCCGGCAGGCGTGTACGAAGGAGGTGGCCACAAGAGGGAGAAGGAGCGTACCCGGTGGCCAGGGCGCCGCGTCGCAGACTCATATACGCGCAAGACCATCGACCTCCATGATCGGGGCCTGAGGTCGGCGGTCTAGCTACTCCCGTCCTTGCAGAAGCAGGCTAGAAGCGAATCGGGACGGGCAGCACGCAACCAAATTTGCTTCCTGACGCGGGATAAAACCCGAACCAACACCAGACAGGGGCAACATAGTTACGTAGACTGGTAATACGTCTTGGTGCGTACCAGAGAGGCCCGGCAATGGACGTAGAAGCGGCCCCGGAACTAATAAAAAAGGGGCCTACCTAGTATTCATGAGGAACAAGAACCTCTTTTAATGAACGTTTCGTGTATCAAGTATCGGTCCCTCATTATAACAGTATCTTCGAGTGAATCTAAAATATCAATGGAGAGTTCAAATATTTTTATTCGAAATTGTCTCAAGCTATCATTTTACCGAACCGTTGTTGTCGTTTTCAGTTACCTTTACCAAAGATATCTTACATCGTTAGTGTTGGTTAGGAAAATACAATGAAGAAGGTACATTTTTATTTCAAAATTTAATTTCATTATTCATAATGTTACAGAAAAAAAAAGTATTAAGTTTTATATAGGCATGTAGGTACCCGAAATAAAGATTGATTTGATTTGATTTGATTATTTATTTTATGCTTTATGTCTACAATATGCGTTTATGTATTTACGTTCGTTTCGTTATCGTTCGTTTCTCTGCCGAACGATAGTGGCCTGGAACGCCCTGCCTGTGCACGTGTTTCCTCCCACATATAATCCTGGGTTCTTTAAGCGGAGCGTGAAGAGGCACATCAGTAGGTCGTCAAGTTGAGGGCCACTCTCAATAGTAATGTGTGCTGTGAGAGTGGCCCACAATCGCTAGACGTCGTCACGACTTACCACCAGGCGGGCGGCGTCAATTTGGCGAACCAAATTATAATAAAAAAAAATAAAAAAAACAAACAATATTAAATTTTTACAAAAGATCGTGCGAAAAAATTTTTGTTTCATTGCCGATTGTTCTTGTTTTAAATAATCTAGGTAGGCTTCGTAGAAGATTATGTTTTGCTCAACACAGACGGACTCAGAGTATACGAACTGACCATTAAGTAGGTACCTTCGCCAAAGAAAAACGCAACCTAGTGGTATCTACTACATGCACTCCGCACTTTAGATACACACTAAAAAATCGCTAAAGCTACTCCTTCGTTTCTCACGTACATAACTATACCTGATATCCTCGCATTGATAACATTATTTTTATATCAGGTCTGAAGTCCTGCATGTTAGTATTCAAGCCCACTTTTCGCCAATAACTATTTGTTCCATATAAAACGGGCGAGCCTATTTCCGCTTTTCCAGCACAAAAAAAGCCTCTAAGATTTTGGTATGCCCGGTATGCATCCATAGTGGAGGTAGTTAATAATTATAATTAAGAATTACTTACCTTGACACGAATAAGTATAAGATAAAATAGCAAGGCAGTCTCCCAGACTGTAAAGCACACAATCTAGATGTAAGTAATTGCTGTGAGATTGAAGTATTTACTACGAGATTGCATGCATATGTTTACACAATAGTTTTCTTTGTACACTTGCTCATGTTGCAATTTTGTAACACATCGACCTTATGTTTTTACGTACTGTTGGCGCAGATAAAATTATTGGCTGTAGTCCACAAGCGTAAAAAGTGTAGAAAAAAAATAGTTCTAATTACAAGTGGTAGCTACTGAAATTCAGCTATTTGCGGGTTAATTATTATAATAATGTCAATATTACAGACAATTACAGACAGAGAGTTTAGGCTACTTGCCTCCATTTCCTCCACAAATAAAAAAAGCTCTCAATGTAAAGATTTTTTTAAAAACGGTTTTTATATACAGAGACAGAACTAGTATTTTTAAATATTGGATACGTTTGTACAATTTCGTCAGTTTTTATTTATTTCCATTTTTACTACTCACATTTGGTAAGTTCTGTGAATCTATTTGGTATTGACAGCATTTTTGTTACTGTAATAGCAGTAAAGTTTTGTGAAGTTATCTTGGGCTTTATGTATTTGATGAGCGGTACACTATCTAATCCCATCTATTTACGTGCTACACAAGCTTCATCACAGCAAATAAGTTTTAAAGATTAGTTTATATTGAGAAGAGCTCTCTAACTATATACAGACTTCACATAACATAACTCAATGAATAGCATTACTGGTATTACCATACTGTTTTACACAGATGAATACAACCCCTACATTCAGTTGCATTAACTTCCTGGCTTTTATCCTTGTTAAAGAAGACCCATTCATTTAAAATATCTATAATATGAGCTTCGAAATTAATACTTTTGAACGTCAATGAGTTTTATGTCGGTATGTAATTCGAATACGGTATGGAATTAAATGTGTAATTATTATGTTACATGTTAAACTAAATTATTGAGCCTAATTTGTTCCGGATGATTTTTATCTAAGTGCCCATTTACTCATACTTGATCACTAAATTGGTATTGCCAAACTTTGTTCATTAGTTTTACTTTGTATGCTTTTATAATGTATATTATTTTTACATCACTTTAATTGAGTTGAGATTGAATGGGTATTATTATCCAAACATTATGTATCTGTCTTTGTAAGTTATTAAATCCTACTAATATTACTCGTAGAAACGCGAAAGTTTGTGAGTATGTAAGTATGTATGTATGTATGTATGTATGGATGGATGGATGTTTGTTACTCTTTCACGTAAAAACTACTGAATAGATTTTAATGAAACTTTACAATAATATAGCTTATACATCAGAATAACACATAGGCTACAATTTATAAAGATATTGTGTGAATTGTTCAAAATATGACGCGGCGCGACGGGAACGGTAAAAAATCCAAATTACCACGCGGACGAAGTCGCGGGCGACCACTAGTTATACATATAAATATTACCTACAGCAGTGTTATTGAGTGTTGGCTTTGATTTAGTATTATTTCGTTGTACTTGTGGTTCATTATTTTGATCTTTCGATATTTTTTTTATTTTTTAGTTTATTTTAGGTAGGTTTAGGTTAAGATTCCGCCAGCGCCGTCTTTATTATTTCGATGTAACCACCCGCGTTCCAGCGAATACCTATTTTATATATAATATAAAAAGAAAAGTCCCGAAGACACTTCCTTGCGGAACCCCGTATTGCACAATTTTTCTTTATATTTGGCATTTATGGCCGATATTTCTGGATACTGTTTCCTAAAACTAATATATGAGTGAATTAAATGGAGAACATTTCCTATAATTCCGTATTTCGTGCTTCTAATTTTTTAAACAATATGTCGTGACTGACACAGTCAAATGCCTGTGTAATATCGCAAAATATAGTGCTGACGGGATTTCTATTCTCTACATTTCAGCGTTAAAGGTGTGCATGTTAATAGTCTTCTAAATTAGTTAATTCGACACATTACAGCAGACAACTGTTACGAGAAATGTGTATGAACGGGTTAATTTTAATCAACACAATACTTAAAACTACTTTTCTTGAATTTCAGCCGGTGGGAATATACCGTGGCAAGTACGAGTGGGCAAATGAAAACAGTCCCGTGGGAGGCGACTGCTCGTTATGGGTGCGAGCGGCGACGTTGCAACTCGACGATGGTCAGTGGCAATGTCAAGTGACTGCTAGTAATTATGATGTGCAGGTAAGTTTTAATTTAATCTCGGACACAAACACATCAAACAAATTACACTGTTGATTGCTAAATGGATTTCAATTGACAATAATTCAGTCGGCCAAGATGGATTTTTGTGGACTTTTATATCCGCTTTAATCCATTAAACAATTTTTTTTACGAGAAATGGATCTTTTATAGGATATGCAAGTTTCAAAAAATCCATTATAAATTAGTGGTATACGAAGAACGATTTACCTACAATTTGATTGTCAGAACAGAAAATAATTAATAAATTAGGTAAGCGATACATTCTGCTGTTGCAATAATTGAGCTTAGTTTGTCAATCCCCGCATATATCTGAATTCATAAAGATCGGTCCAGTCGTTTAGGAGGAGTTCGATCCCAAACGAAATACACGAGTCGCCTAAGAAAGAGTTTCGCTTCGCTCAGCTCAATAAAAGAACAGAACAACATGAGTCAAAGATTCAAAATACATATTTATTCACTTAGGTAAGACACAGGACAGGTAAAAACAGTGATTCTACATTTATGCATTGATTTGAATACTAACCCAATACATTTATGTAAATACAGCAAAGCAACAGGTAGAGTCTGTAAGTAAGAATCTGGCATGAAATCTCACCACGCTTTTTCAATATGTCATAAACTACTCATAACAATATCAACAAATACCACGTTATTTATTATTCATAACAATAGCCAGTCGAAAGATCATACAGTCGGTGGACGAAGCCGTCTAGACGGGTCAATCGTGCGGGGGCTGAGGGACGAGACGTGGGAGGAAAAGTACTAAGCTGCAAACAAAATTTTGTTAGCAGCTTGGTACGGTCTGTGGTACGGTGTTTCAGGGCTGACGGATTCTGCTGATCGTTTGCTATACTTGTATTATTGTATCGATTAGTTCAATTATTATTCATTAAATTATTAAAATGGTCCATACAAATTATGCTGGAGATAGCAAGTCAAAATTTTAGAAATGCAATATGGCCGCCGCGTTGTAAATTTAAAATGTCATGTTAGGTATCGTTTATCGTGTTTTATAGTAAGCTGAGTAAGAATATCATGTCTATTTTGCATCCCAATATAGCCGCCGCGCCGTGGTTTCAAAATTTCATGTTGGGTGTAGATTACGAGGTTTTTCGGTATGCTGAGTAAGAATTTCTTGTCCATCTTGCAATCCAATATGGCCGCCGCGCCATAGCTTCAAAATTTCACAAACATTTCTATATACCCGTGAATCCTATTCACCCCATTTTATGGTACCTGTAGATACGGCTATTGCTTCGGTGGTGTGGTCGGTAGTGAATACAAAGTACACAAGCCTTCTGTATTATATATTTCTGTGCCAGTTGCATACGTACATGTCGTGTGCTTCGATCGTTGTGGGAGTAGGACTAAATACCTAAACTTCACGCTGCGCCAGTCCTGGTACCGGCCCTTAAATTTTCCTGACAATTGTTATACGAAAGCGTAACCTTTTGTCTCAAAAATATACTATGCTGAACCAACTTGGCTAATTCGAGGCAATTTGAAGTTCGCCGGGATAACTAGTAGGCAATATTTACTTGTCGAGAAACTTTGTTATTCGCTAAGCGACCAATGTATCTGTTTTAAACTTTGCTCATGTATCATGTTCATAGCTGTTAGGTTTCTAGTAAATAAATAAGAGCAGCTCATAATAACACTATTATTTTTACAGGATGCACTGTCCAGTCCCCCAGCAGCACTAGCAGTTCGAGTGCCACCACAATCTCCTCGCATCTTGTTTAATGGCTCGCACGTAATGCCCGGACAAAATATTACGGTACCGGCTGGAAATAGGGCTACTGTTGTGTGCGAGGCTAGATACGGCAACCCACCGGCGTACATCGAGTGGTATTTAGGTAATATTTTACTTTACTTGTTTGCAATAACCATTCCCGTTAATCTCTCCAACTATTGTAAGAGTTAGATCAAATGCAAAGACTGCAAATCATACAATGCCATTTTTTTATGTTTTTAATTGACGCCACCTGCATGATGGTAAGTCATGACGACTTCTAGCGATTGTGGGCGACTCTCACAGTATAATACTATAGAGAGTAGCACTCAACTTTACGACCCAGTGATGTGCCTCGTCACACCCCGCTTAAAGAACCCAGGGTTATCTGTGGGAGGAAACACGTGCGCAGGCAAGGCGTTCCAGGTCACTATCGTTCGGCAGAGAAACGAACGCTTAAAACGTTCGGATCTCGCGAATATGATTTCCACTGTGTGCGAATGGCATCTCTGCCCGGCAAGCGTTGTTTGGGATCGGAAGGGAGAGGGTGGAATCAGATTGAAAAGCTCTTCAGAACACTCACCGTGGTAAATATGGTAGAATGCGGCCACGAAAGCGATTGTTCGACGCTGGGCTAGAGGCTAAGGCTTCCCGTGACCTCCGGCCGGACAATTTATAATACGAATAGCGCGTCGATACACAGCGTCGAGTGCATCTAGCAAATACTTTGCGGACCCGTCCCAAAGGGTTTCTTTCTTTCTGTTTAAAAAGCTGACTATCCAGCTGCACAGTTGAAGAAGTAGACCATGAAGCTTGAAAAGGAGCAAAGCATGCCAGACTCTCGAAGGCTTTGGCGATGTCCAGGCTAATAGCCAAGGACTCGCCGAACCTTTCCTAAGCCTTACCCCAGACATGCGTTGCGAATGCAAGAAGGTCACCCGTTGATCGTTTTGGCCTGAAATCAAATTGCCGATCATTTATTAGCGAGTAATCTTCGAAGTATCGCATGAGCTGCTTGTTGATGATGAGCTCAAACACCTTGCAGATGACTGAGGTGACAGCTATGGGTCGGTAGTTGCCTGGATCAGACCGATCCAGGCCGTAGTTTGAAACATCAACAACTCGTATTTACAGAACAATATGCAAAGAGAACATTTAAAGTTTTTTTTTATCCTGAATATATAATTATAGTTTACTTGGTTTCAGAAAAAGAACGTTTGACTGCTTGGAGTCAAACCAACGCGTCAGAAGTAGAACGGCCGAGAGTATGGGCAGCGCGGTCTGTGCTGGAGCTGGGCGCGACCCGGTCTGCACACGGAAGGCAACTGGCTTGCAGAGCTCACCACCCTTCATATCCGTCGCCGTACTACCGAGACTCGTATACCATGCTAGATGTTACATGTAAGTTGAATAAGAGTCAAATAATATTTTAAACCTTACGAAAATCGGCCATTAGAACATATTACTTTAATAACGGGTTACCTAAGTTGTATACCGACGCGGGATAAAACCCGACCTAACCCCAGACAGGTGGCCAAAGTCCGCCGGGTGCCACCGGAAATACTCCTAGTCCTAACCAGAGGCACTTGACAATGGACGTAAGAGCGGCCGCGAAATTTAAAAAGAAAAAAAAATAAAAGTTAATACAACTTTTTTCATTATTTCTCGATATAGATCTAGATCTCGATCTCGATCGATACGGTTTACCATCTAAAAATTGTATTACCCAACACAATGTTTCCGATTGCCTTTTACAGTTGTTCCAGTTGTGTCCATCGTCGGCGGAGACGCCAGTACTTTGGGTAATCTAGAGGAAGGCTCCAGTTCCCTGACGCTTGAATGTAAAGCTGACGGCAACCCCAGTCCTTATGTATGGTGGACGAAAAATGGACAAGTGATCGCTACTAATGGTGCCAAACTCATACTAGCGCCGGTATCGAGGAATCATACTGGTAAGAATTTAATAAAAATGATAACGGGAGTATTTTTGGTTGAATACTAGTACTAAAGTGAGTTATTGTTTTGTCTTTCAGGCATATACGGTTGTCAGGCGAGGAATTCTTTAGGTACTTCAGATTCTGTCAAAATTGAAATTGATATAAAATGTAAGTTTCTTATCGTCTATTAGTTTGTTCTGTTGATGATAATATAAGATAAGATACGATACGATAAGATAAGATAAGATGTGTGTATAATAGTACACATTAAATCTTATTATAAGATCTATGTTATATGATAATAATAATAAAGATGTTTTAATATCAATTTCTATTGAAAACGTCCAATATGATATGAGAATAGACCCCTGTACTATAACTATGAAGGGGGTGGATGAAACTAATTATGTGCCATTCACCACCATAGGGTGGTAAACGACACTTTTTAGTGCCATCCACCACCCCGGTGGTAAGTTCGGGGGTGGTCAATGGGAATAAAGGGTTATGTTTAGTGCTTGAATATAGCTTTATTATTCATGTGATGTTTAACCTGTGTATCTGCTGTATATCTGCGGCATCATAGCAAATGAATGGATAGACCAATTTTGTTGAGGACTTTAGCAGTAAATCTTCTTTACGCACGCTTGACTTGGGGAGTAAGTACGTGACGAGAGCGTTACGAAAAGTGTGTTTGGGTGAATTAATGTTTAAAGGGAGTTGCTAAGATTGCGAAAGAGTTAAGTTTCGTATATTACTATAGGGGCAAGAGAGAGATTTTGCATATTTTTCGTTAAGTGTCATGACAAACCCTAAGCACCTACTACTAGTTCTCTCTGCATCACCCAAAGGTCTGGTAGATGCCTGTGTGATAAAGTCCGCCTTTGTACATTTTGTGGATAAGTTTTAATAAATAAATAAAATAAAAGAGAGCGTACATTTTCCTATATTTTACTCTCATAGCCAGTTACGTTTTTAGAAAGCCGATATGATCAAGATAGTACATACTTACACAGTTTTCAAATTTTGAAGATCAGCAGCTCACTTCGTAGGTGATAAAGGGAACGATTAGATGGTGGGATTCTTTAATTTTTTAAATTATGTTATTTAAATAGGTACCTGTGAACATGCTTTCATGAATATAGAAATCTAATTGGTTTCTTTTTCTCTTTATTTTTTATTTGTTTTTATTTTTATCATGCAAGCAATCATTAAAAACTATAAGCAGATGGGATGGGTGCTTGTTGGCGATTAGGGACTCACTCCCAGTGGAGCTCGCCCTTTCTTTGCTGTCCCTGAATATAAGAAAGGATACGTGTCTCTCTTTATCTTGTGGAGTAGGTACTGTTGAAGTGGTTGTTGGGAGGTATATTGAAACGCTTGAAGTAACGGTAATGGAATGAATGAATTGTTTATTATTAAAATATATTTGTTTTTGTATCAAACAAGCATATCCCTAAATTGACAGCTTGATAAGCTTGAGTGCCTTCAAAATGTTTGTATTAGATTCATATTCGGCCTACGCAAATATGATCACGTGTCTGAATTCCGTAGATCGCTCAAGTGGCTCCCAATTCGCCTTCGCCGTAATACTCATATTCGTACATTACTATACAGTATACTGTTTAACCCTCGTACTCCCCAATATCTCAAAGAACGGTTCCGGTTTCTACATGAGACACATTCAAAGTCTCTAAGGTCGTCGGCAAATTTGACGCTGGAAGTGCTAGCACACTCGTCTAATTTCGCGGACAAATCCTTCGCAGTTCAGGCGGTTCGCCTGTGGAATGCTTTGCCGCTTCAGATCAGGCGTGCGCAGTCTATATCGTCTTTCAAAACTAAGTTAAAAGATTACTACCTATCTACAACTTATATGTAGTCTATAAATACGTTTATGTATGTTATGTTTGGTATGTCTGTGTATTTTTACTTACATGAATTATGTGTATGGTCTGTCTGTATGTATGTATAATTGTATCAGTACTTTTATTATCTTCTTTTGGATTCATTATTAAAATAAACATTAACTTTATTAGTTTATTTTCTGATTCTATTTGTCTTATCTTTATTTCTTTCTTTACTAAGCTTTATTCTTCTCTCTCCTTAGAGTGATAGTTGTACACTACCCCTTTTAATTTTTTAGCGATAAGGCCGCCATTTGTACTCTCCTCGAAGTGAATTCTCCTGTTTGTATGTTCCATGTTGTGTACAATAAAGTGTATTGAATTGAATTGAATTGAAGGTTCTCGAACTACCTTCTCTTATTATCTGGACGTTTCTTACATATGAGGTCAGAGGTTCGTTAAGTACACGTCACAATCTAAGCAATAAAAAAAGTATTAACATTTAGTTTGTTATAATTTCCAGATCCTCCGCGAGTGACGTGGGTAGGTCCCGACACTGTTGTCGAAGCGAACTTGTTCTCGCAGGTGACTCTCGATTGTAAAGCCGAGGGGAACCCTTCACCATCCTACACCTGGTATCACAAGTAAGATCCTACACTATACCTGCATAAATTTCGTTTTTTTTTGAACTTCTCACTCAAGGTCATATAGCCAAATTTGGGCTGTATGACCTTGTGTGAAAATGTAAACAAAAGAGGGCTGCCCAAACTAAGCTATAAGCTTGTGCTATAAATATAAATATTTTGGACATTCTCACACAACGTCAGCTAGCCCAAACTAAGCTACAAGCTTATGCTATGGGATCTAGACAACTGTTAAACATACTTATATGTTTCTAAATACACACATAATATATATAGAAAACACCCAAACTCCGTAACAAACATTAGTGGATCACACAAATATTTGATTCGACCCGGGGATCGAACCCGAGACTCCGGAGTCGAAAGCCGATGCACTACCGACCACGCCACCGAAGCAGTCAAAGTTAGTGTATGATGATGATTCTTAACGTACGCCTTCGAGACAGTCGGTAAAGCTATTCTGATCGTTCTGTTTCTGTTGACAGTCCTGCATCATCAGCTCGCATCAACTCCTTACAAGATGGCGCGTATCCAATTTCAATGACTCCGCAGTTGCAACTTCATAATGTCTCGTACGAACAACATGGCCGGTATACCTGCGTGGCGACCAACCAGATTGGATTAGAAGACAGGTGGGTTAATTATATTTTTTTCATCTCTCATGCTCTGAAAGTGGGTCATTACTTACCTGATATGCGGGTTGAAAGTGATACATTTCGGCCCTAGGGTGGAACAGAAAAATATATATCAGTACATATTAAGACCGATAGTAAAAATGTATACAGCTAAAGTTCAATTAACCCGTCTACCCCCCCCCCCCCCCCCCCCCATAGGAATTTACCCATTAAAAAAGGAACCCCCCCAAAAGAATAAGGCCTAAAGTCGAACGGCGCGCGGTGACAACCGGTTGTCATATGGGGGGGGGTTAACTGGTTAAGTCAATACACCATTCTTGTTTTTGAATGGTCATAAACAAAAAAGAGTTGAGTTATAATAAAATGAAACGTAAATGGCACAAACAATAATTATTTGGACAGTTAATTTATCGTCAGAAATGGGAAGCTTTCATCCATTGGTTAACAATCTACTATTACCACATCTAAGAGTCACAAGAGAACTTGAGATAACTCAATCACTGCCTGCTTACAACGGGTTTTCATTATATCCATGACGCGACAAAATAAGTTTTATAATATTGATTAGTTGTTTACGAGTGATTTAGTAAACATAGCGCCATCTAGTAGAGAGTAGACGAACTACTCAAGTTAAGTGAGTACAGCATTCTAAAAATCAGAGACAATCTAGACAACTAGTTTAAATGTTATGTAAAGTTATGAGGATAAAATCGAAGTACTGACGATCGAAGTGATCGAATACTGGAAAACCCGAATAGTAGGAGAGCTGGTAGACATTTTTGGATAGGTATTTGAGGCTCTCTTCCCTAAAATGTCTGCTAGCTCTCGGACTATAACGGGGTTGGAAAATATTCAGTGGATATGCATATGTATAGAAGTATGTATGTTATTATCCTTTTGAACCTCTACATACATGTAACCGTGTAGCAATTCTAATGCCCCATCGTCCACTCACTATTTGGAGGTTGTTAGCATGGGCCTCCGTGTTGCTCTTACAGCCAGGACTATGTCACTCGCCTAACAATCGCAATAAATACGTGACGTCAGCGACAACTTGAAGTTCTAAATCAGTAAGGGTTGTCTCTTGTTTGTGATACGGCATTGACCATAGAGTTGATATTGAGGCATTAACGTCATAATTATTGGTCAAATTATGCTGGTACTTTCCTGACAACCCTAACGTTCGAATTATGTTTTCTGTAAACAAAAGAATGTGCTTTAATTAACGTTGGAGTGCAAGTTCTGTATCTAAGTACTATTCCCTATTCTGTGGTACAGCTAAGAACACTTTGATACGAAAACGCGCGTCAAAGCGCTCGGGATTATTTTTTGTTTTAAATATTGACAAAAGAATAATGCTAGGAGTCATCAGTCGGAAGCAGTGACACTGGTTGTGCTGGGCCCGCCGGTGGGCGCGGAGAAGGGCGCGGCGCACGCGTGGAGCGGCGGCGAGGCGCGGCTCGGCGCCGGCGTGTGCGCCGAGCCGCCGCCGCGTCGCGCCGCCTGGCTGTGGGGCAGTCTGCGCCTCGACGTGCCCATGACCATCGGTGAGTACCTAGGAGTAGGCGCAAGTGGGGGGCAGAGAGTACTACGGAGAGTGAGTGTGTCTAGTGCACAATATTGTTGGACTTGCTCACACAACGTCATCTAGCCCAAACTAAGCTATAAGCTTGTGCTATGGAATCTAGACAACTGATAAACAAACTTATATATTTCTAAATACACATACATAGAAAACACTCAAACTCCGAAACAAACATTTGTGGATGACACAAATATTAAATTCGACCCGGGAATCGAACCCGAGACTCCAGAGTCGAAAGCCGATACACTACCGACCACACCACCGAAGCAGTCAGAACAATGTCAGCGTGAGTGCCAGAGATTGAGTGTGTGCTGTACATAAGTGTAATAGTTGTTTAGTTTCTAATTTCCACAGGGGAAGTCATTCACGGAGGAACACTCCTGGATAACTTATAATCCAGGACATTCTATAACATTTTTTGACTGTTCTCAGGTCGATACCACAGTTTGGAACCTGCTACCGACGGCGGCTGCTACCGCTACACACTAACGATATCCAACACGCAGATGGCCGACGCAAGAGACTATGTACTACACGTTGAAAACGAGAGAGGCTTTTCTTCACACGCTGTCTCTCTTACTGTTCACGGTGAGTTAACTATCTTAATCTGTACTAATTTTTACCACAGTTATGACATGTGGTCCATCGAACATGTGCATTAGTCTATTCCAAATAGATCGAGATAAAAGGTCATTATTATATACACCATAGATATACTAGTAAGAAATACATAGATAGGTTGCTCATTATGAGAAATGCACACAGCTGCATAATAATACCATGAAAGAACAACACACAAAGCAGTGCAAGTGAGATAGCATGTTTCATTGCTCGGGCTAACAAGAGACTAAACATAATAACGTGGTTAGATAGCTGATCCCATCGTTATTGTAGTTATTCTACTAAAGTTCGTACAAAATCTCATGACACAGGACGGCATTTTCTAATTTTTTGTTCAACAAACACGCGAACGAATAAGCGAACACTCTTGACCGCAGTGCGGACGTGACTGAGTACAGATGCGCCAAGTGGCTCATAGTTCATGTGCCACTTTAGAACGCGTATCCCGCATCTAAGTATTTCATCGATATCTATGTCATTGAGCGTTTTCACATTACACGATAACGACATACGATATCGTAAGTAGCAGCAGTAACTTTAAGGTAAGCATGTAAATTATCGTGACGATATCGTGCAATGTGAAAACGCCCATTCACACTGAAAAGCCCTCGCCCGCTGGGTCGCAGCGACTGTTTGTTTAATAGATTTGCTCTCGGTGTCAATGTCATTTTTTATCTGAATCTATTTGGAATAAAGTTAGGAAGCATGGAGTATGGTGGCTACTTAAATGTTTCCTATGCTTTTAATTTAAATGCTTACCTAATAACCATTTCGCATCTGCTTCAATAAGTAGAAATGCACCGCTTTTAATATATAGGTGTTTTAGAACGTACCTACATAGGTTATTTTTTCTCTCAATAGGTATGTCGTGCTTTTTTTTTATTACATTGTAAACTCTGGCCTAGGGCCGCGGAATTAAAAAAAAAAGTGTAAACTCTATATAATGACACTGAAGGGACACTGTGTATTTTATGGCGTTATAAAGATTTGTCGTTAAATGGAGAGACGAGAGCAACAAAATCCAAAGCGTTTGCCAACATCTTTTCTTCTCTCGTTTCTATTGCGCGTATCAGTAAAAAAATGTAAATACACAGAGATTTCCTTTTACTAGCCATGTTTACAGTTCAAAAGTTTGTAAGCAACTAATAATATGATAACGTCTATAAAAAATCCATGACTGACTTATAATCATGGTCAACAACAGTCGACACACCTCCCATCAAACGACTTCATGGGAAGGATTATTTATTTCCAAGAAACTTAACATATAGAGGGGCTCGTGGTCTAGTGGTAAACGACAATGTTAACACATTGCAAAGGTTAAGCAACATCGACTCAGGCCGGTCTTAGGATGGGTGACCATTTCTTAAGACATTGAGACCCCTCCGTGCCTCGGAGAGCACGTTAAGCCGTCGGTCCCGGTTGTCATACTAACATCTATGGCAGTCGTTAGGGGTAGTTGGAGCCCTAAATCAAAAATCCGACCGCTCTAACTACAGAACTTCGATATCGCCCATGGGTTGTGAAGGTCAGATGGCAGTCGCTTCACGGAAAATATCGAAGTTCAGCCGAATCGCAGTTAGACTGGAAAGCCGACCCCAACTGAGTTGGGAAAAGGCTCGGTGAATGATGAAACTTAACATATTAAAGAAAGGCCATGAACTATTACTTATAAAATCCACGTTTCATAAATTTTTGGTAGAAATTTTGAAACTATCGATCAAAGCAAAAAAGTACCTGATTCTGTTAGAACTAATCCTTTTTAAAACTTTTTATTACGTCAGCAAAGATGTGAGACTGTTGCCCTTGGTTTTGTGGACAAAAGTTTGGACCAAAAATTTATGAAATTTGAATGATTTACCTACTTTTATTAATGTAACATTTCATGGCCTTACTTTTATTTAAGATGATAAGTTTATTAGAAACAAATAGTCGTTGTTATAAAGCCTTTTGATCGGTGTTGTGAAATAACATACGAGTATTTTGAATTTTTACCATTTGGTCGGTTCGATTCCTGGTTCACACAGGTGATTTTTCAAATCTATGAATGCAGTTATAATTGTTTTTAAAAATTAAATAAGGTCTCCTTTCAGTAAAATTGTCTAACTACAATATGGTACTTACCCTCTATGTAGCATGGTCTTGGGACAACCTGTATAATAAATAGTGTGTATACCATTGTATGGACGGTAAACCATTGTAAAGCTAAACCATGATTATGCCGCTTTAGGGAGTTTGTCGTTAAATCGAATGACGTTACATGTACCTAGTTTACACTGTAATTAATTAAGTACTAACTGTCCTGGTGAACTTTTTACCGTCTGTAATTCGACTTTTAAACCTTCCCTGAACTTGCCTGGTTCGACAAAAAGTAAATAAATAATAGATCATACCTAATATCGGAAACCAACTTAGACTTAATCAAAGTTACAAATTTCCATTAGATTTAGGTACCGCCATGGTCATCTCGCCATTGAGACTAATCAACAATTCTAGAATGTCGAGTTAGTGATTTATTTCTGTAATTCGATATATAGTTTTTAATTTTAATAACTTTAATTGTTTATAATCCTTTCTAATCGTTAACTTGCTTGGTACTTGGAGTAATGTGCATGTTTATAACTTGTATAATTTTATTGTTCACACAGATAATTTTTCGCTAACAGAGACAGCGCACGTGGCGCCGCTGATAGCCGCGGCGCTCGTCATCGCCGCGCTCCTCGTCATCGTAGTGTGTCTCATAATTAGGTGTCGAAGGCGAAGAGGTGAGCTCTTCGACTACTTTTCGTAAATTATTATAAATATTGTTTTATTTGCTCACTTTTAATGTAAATATTTAATTTTTCCAGAGAGCGTGGTTTATAAGACTGAAGATTTAGACAGGTAAGATGTAGTGTAATATTATTTACTTTAGTTATTCTATAAACATAGTGAAGAAATCACAATTAATACATTAAATACCTACAATTTTCTAATCTGGTATATCTATACGAAGGTTGAATTTCATTTCTATCAAAATTTTATGTGATTACGAGGTATAATTATACGAATAAACTAAGAATCGATACTCCGATCAGTCAACTATTGTGAGAAATTTGCTTAGTTTAGGAGGTTACATGTAAAGCAATTCAATATATATATATAGAGGGATTAATTCCGACCAAACCACAGCAGAGGTGGTTAAACATAAAAAGTTATGAGTATAATAAGAATTACAATATACTATAGAATATATATAATATATATACAATATATATATATATAATATAAAATATTATAAAACAATATAATTGAAACTAACTAAATAAGTACATACATTAAGTATTCTAAATTACATCTACTAAGATTACATCTAAATTCTAATATGCGTCATAGAATTCCTCCGCCTTGTCGCCGACTGGCAATGTTCCTTCCGAGAAGGCTGGCAGCATTGCCACGTTATATGGCAATACTTATTCTTTGTGGCAATGCTTATTATAATTGAGTTAGTTCTTTCGTTTTAACAAATTGTCCTTCCCACAAATCTAACTTCCTTTCCTACTCTTTCACCGTTCATGCCATCAGACAGTGGAACGCTCTATCAACCGATATAAGGAACTGCAGATCTGTGTCTGGCTTCAAGAAGAGAGTTAAGGAACACTATCTCGCTTCTTTACCTTAATTATTTTACGTCTATGTATGTTTATATAACTTTTTATGTATGTATTTATGTAGTTATAATTTATGTAAGTTTACTAACCTGCACAAACATCAGCACCTGTTTGCATCATGATCTCCTTCTTAGGCCCACTGGAAGAGATCTCTTTAGAGATAAGTGGCGCCATTGTATACATGTTTAGTTTGTATCCATTTACTGTGTATGTACAAAAATAAATAATGTTTAGTGAAAAGGCGGCCCTGCCTGCGGACGCGGTGTACACGCCCGCTCCGCTCACGGCGGCGCTGGGCGCGGCGGGGCCGGGCGCGCGCTACTCGCCGGGCGCGCTGCAGGTGCGGCGCGCCGCCGTCGTGCTGCAGCCCCCCACCACCGTGTGACACTGCACAGGTGTGACGCACTGACACGCACACAGGGTGACGTAGTGACGTGGCGGCATCACACGACACGTTTAAAGACGAAACATATCATTGTTTGTTGCTATCAGCGACTTATTTAGATATTGACTTACAATTCGCAGAAATTATCATTTAATTCTAAAAAAAAAACATAAGAGGTAGGTATAGTGACCCAAGAAAGTTCTTTACTTACTAGTTTTGATCTTGTTTCCTAGTCATCGAAAATTATTATTAATATTTAATTAAATAAATTTTTATTATCATAATTATTTTTTTATTTAATGATATTAATATTTTTGTATTTGCCACAGTTCTGTCAATTCTAAACTGATGAAATAAAATTAAAAATAACGTGCCATGCCATGCCGCGCCGTCAATCTGCACCGGACTTTATGTCGCAATTACACTTGGTAATTAGCTTGTGTAGTTTATACTTTCGATTGTTGGCACTTGGTGGAACCTATAGTAATACATGATGAACAAACACAATTGTATACTATTCCACAACCTTATTCGATTTATTTTCTGAACTTAACTTTTAGTGAATTGTCTAACATATAATTTTCATCTTCAAGCATTTTCATCATGTGTTAGACAATAGAGTAAAACACCTCTGATAATGCTGAAAAGCAAACCGGTCAGTGAAAATAAATCTAATAAAGTTGTGGAATAGTGTATTCGTTCATCATGTATTAATTAGCTTGTATTTGATTACCGATGGAATTTGAATAAACGACTGAGCGTCAATGAACGGTATCGGTAACGAGTTACATCTTTCGTGCACCCGAATACGGGGTAACGACCAAGTGTAATGGCGGCATTAGTCAATCATACATACACACAATAATACATAATAATTACGCATGGAGTAACCTAACATTAATACTTAACTTTACAGTCAAGGGTATTTGAAAACTACCCTACCTAACTGACTTACCTATAGCACCTTTGGAAGAATCTTTCACGAACTTATTTCAGAACCTTCATAATTTGACTGCTTCGGTGACGTGGTCGGTAGTGCATCGGCTTTCGACTCCGGAGTCTCGGGTCCGATTCCCGGGTCAAATCCAATATTTGTGTGATCCACAATCTTTCACATTGACTCCCCCGTCCCTAAATCGTCTAGATCCCATAGCACAAGCTTATAGCTTAGTTTGGTGACGTTATGTGAGGATGTCCAACAACAATATTATTACCATAGAAACACAGTGTTTATTTGTCGAAAAGCAACTATCTCAGTCTATGGAAAGTAAAGCAATTAAGTATCTTGTAAATAAAAAAATCATACCCAAAATTTGCGTAGATGAAATATGGTAAAGGTTAAATACAAAGCATGTTTAAAATCTACTACTAAACGTATTGTCCCTAAGAAGCCACGCAGGTGGCTAAAGGCCGCCGGGCGCCACTGGAAATACCTTCTGGTGTGTACCAGAGACGCCCGAAGCAATGGACGTGGGAGCGGCCGCGGTCTAAAAAAAACTACTAAACGTATTACAGGTGTGAGATTTTTAACGCTACTAACAAAATAATTCCTGATTTTGCTTAGGTTTTTTAGTGCACACACTCAAATGTAGAGGGGGTTAGTAGTTAGCGGGTGCAGGATATAGGTTATAAGTGATCCCCTCAGACTTAAAATTAGGCCCCACGAGTAGTGTAATAGAGATTAACGTTTTAAAATATGTGGATTTATGTATCAGTAGTTGGATGTACGCTAAGGGACTCTAACAAGGTCGCCGAGATCCAAGTCATACCTTCATTGCTATCGGCTCTGATCCCAAAAAATACATCAGTCTAAATTGAAAAAAGCCTCTCTCAGCGACAGTGACATCATTTCCAAGAATGGGCGTTTTCACATTGCACGATATCGTCACGATATCGTTTGTCGTTATCGTGCAATAAAGTGCTTCTGTGGCGTGGTTGATAGTGTATCGGCGTTCGACTCCGGAGTCTCGGGTTCGATTCCCAGGTTGAATCAAATATTTGTGTGATCCACAAATGTTTGCTTCGGAGTTTGGGTGTTTCCTATGTATATTATGTATGTATGTAGAAATATGAAAGTATGTTTATCAGTTGTCTAGATCCCATAGCACAAGCTTATAGCTTAGTTTGGGCTAGATGACGTTGTGTGAGAATGTCCAAACATATTAATTGCAAAACACTCTTTTCATACATCCAGAAAAATAAGCGTTAGTGTATAATGAGAAAACGCCCGATAGGGAAAAACATATAAATATGTAGCTTATGTTTGTATTTTTTTTTACTCTAGGCAGCTTTGTCATCGCTGGAGAGAGAAGCCAAAGAGAATGTATACGCGGTTTTAGACCCACACATTCAATACGAGATTACGATTAATAAGCATGGAGAACCGCCTAAGTACCTATCATTATCAAAACCTCTGACTCACCAAAGAACTCACACTTTCAACCCTCAGAGTATCCCGGGTAAAGAAGTTAATAATAATGATTACGATAAGTTCTCTACATTCCACACCGGTCCTTCACAGACGAGAAGATCTATTAAAAGACAAAGTGGACGTAAACATAACTATGTTTGCGAAACCAACAATGATATAGAATATTCCAAAGATCCATATTTTGGTAAAAAACGAAATACAGATCAATACGCACAACAATACAACGAACTCGGAGATTCTAAGAGATATTCTCGTATCGACAGAAAGAATTCTGGACGAAAGCAGAATGAGGCTAAACAACAAAACTACTTCGAACGAGATCTTCAACAAGAAAAGAGATCTTCAAATCACAGTTGGAAAATTATGAAAGAAAAGACTCGTGAAGATTTTCCTAATGAAAAGATTCATAATACTGAGGAAGATTTCAAGCCGAGACCTGGTAAAGTTAAAGAAATAGCCTCAAGGTTCAACATGACAATGTGTACTAGTGGTAATATTCAGTCGTTTTCTAAGAAACAAAGACCAAAACCAGTGCAGGGTTACGGTAACCAAGCGTATCTGGACCACGTGTTCCCTGACGCTGTGGAAATTTGACGTGATTAAGAGTGATATTGTGTTTGGACATGACAAGTTCGATCTCTGTTTAATTATTGTGTACTTAAGGACTAGATTTCTCACTGTACTTATTTATACTGTAGTTTTGCCATATTCTTCTAGATATTATAATAAATGACTCGTTTTTAAAGGCACAAAAAATGTTAAGTGCTACAGTGCGTTAGATTTTAATATAAGATTCGGAATGAAAGTTTGTTAGTTAATCATGCTTAATTCGCTGAACAGACTTGGATGTACATTAGAATATAAGTAGGTAAACCATTTCTTGAATTGACAAATAGGAAACCTTTTATTAATATAATGTGGAAGAGCTCGATTTTTGCAGAGCGCGTGGCTGGTGGTTTTTAGGTTACCTCTGGCGCTCCGCAAAAATCGGGCTCCCAGAAACTCACATACCGAACAACGTTTCTTTTCCTGAACCTGGAGCTAGTTAGGAATAACTAGTTCTTCTGTGCGGAACTATCAACTAATCAAGCATTACCTTGACATTGGCGAAATCATCGATGGACATCGATGGAGCCACGTTTTTTAAAATAGAAGAAGAATATGATGTGGGAATTGTAGTCGAGTAAAATTTTCTACGAAATCTCATTCTAAAAGATAAGCGTTATTGAGCATAAACCTAGTTGTAAATATAGAGTACCTTATGCTGTTAAATATTGGCACATGATATATATAATTGCACGCAGGGCATTATAACTAATTGAAGCGAGAAATTTGTAGATTTTCGCAAAAATTATGTGTAAATTTGCATTAGGTATATAAAAAGGATTTTAGAACTTACTGCCACATTTTTAGTTCAACATTTTTGTTTACGTAATGTTCAAATTTTGCATTTAAAAATGTTTTGTAAACATTTGTGATTTGAGTTGATTTTCAACAGATACTCTTTCATCCTTGTCAATTAATTATACTTTGTTAATTCTTATGCCCTTGTGTTTATAGACTTTATAGCTTATGTTTTATATTGTTGAATTTTAACAGTATTAAAATGATATAATTTATTCCTTTGATTGATTACTTCATGAAGGTTGACTATTATTATTATTTGTAAACCTCAACCGCAGACAGAAAGACGTAACGCGCATAAATTTAAAAATACCGTTGCACAATCATCACTATATCTTCTTTATCTTTACATAGTATAAAACAAAATCGCTTTTCCTGTCTGTACAGACAGAGAGATACATAGGGACAGCCCTATGTATGCTTAGATCTTTAAAACTACACAACGGATTTTGATGCGGTTTTTTTAATAGATAGAATGATTCAACAGGAAGGTTTTTATGTATAATACTCGTACATGTATAATATACTAGAGTAATACCGATTATTTTAGAGGTTTCTAATGTAATGTCGTAAATAAACACATTTTTTTACGCTTTCATTGCAAACGCTGACGAAACCCTACGAGACAGACCAAAATAATGTACTACAGTATTGTACACCATAGAAAGGTCTACAAAAAAGTCCGCGATAGCATATGTCTATCTCTTAAGGATAACTCACAGTAGCCATTTTTATCTTTTATAAATGACAAAAAAATAATGTGTCATTTGCCAAGCTATTTTTAACAATGCAGTATTATTCCTTATCTAATTGAATACTTTACATACGTTGTGCATTTAATCTAGACCAAAATTGCCATTCAAACTATATAATTTGGACGAATCACTGAGATATCTCGTGATGAAAAAAAAATACGACCGCGGCCGCCAATGACGGCAGTGACCACACAGCGACTTGAAGTAATCTATAGGTACTTATAATAAATCTGTAGAAGTAAAAATTCTGTACATTGAAAATATCAAAAAATAAATGGCACGATGTAGTCGACCGACAACGAACCCAAAAATGTGATTTAATTTTTTTTTGTCTGTCTGTCTGTCTGTTTGTTCAGGCATCACGCGATAACTATCGGTTCGATTACGATGAAACTAGGTATAATTCTCAGACTAAAAGAATAACATAGACGGAACGAATAGAACTAGCGAGTGAAGCCGCCAAAAGGGATACTATATAGCAATGGGATACCATTCCGCTCGCACTCCTTTGTGAGCAGCGAGTGTGTACGCACGTGCGATCACGGTTGAACAAAATATTATAAATATGCCGTATTGTGTGGTGAAAAGGTGTAAAAACACTTCAATTATTCATAGAAAGAATGCTGGATTATCGTTTCATAAGTAATTAACTAATTCTTATTAGATTTCATAACATTTTTCTAAATATTTTAAATGCACAAACTAGGAACACAAAACCTCCGCCATATCATACAGAGTTGCTATAATTTTTTCATCATTTCCACAAAATATTTAGCAGTATTTATGGGAATTTATAAAGTACTGAGTAAAAAAAATCAGTGTCATCAATGTTGACAACCTCGATGTTTCTAATCATCATCATCATCATTCGTGCGTTAGTCCCGAACTCCCGATCACATCTGTGTCCGGGATCTACTTAATACGTGGCTTGGGTATTTCGGCAATCTTGGAATTGACCGCTGTCTGACCTCCCAGCCTGTGTTCTGATCCAATATATTTATGTTACTGTGTCAGTAGTTTAATTTCAGTCTAACACTACGAAGGCCTCAGTCTTAACCTAACGACTATTGATATCTACTTCATGTATAGTCAACGACAAAAGTAGCTTAACCAATAATTCTTATCTGTTGATCACTAATAGCTGTTAAACCGATCACAAAATCATAAACAAAACACGAAATATATTAACTTTGTCCTTGGGGATTCTAAAATTTCTTGTACATTGCTGTGGCACATGCATTGGGATGTAAAAAAGAATAATAAATATTTTTGTGCTAATCAACTTTTGTTGTTGACTGTACTTTGTACTTACACTGGAATGAAGCTTTGTTCATTCATCTTAAAAAGGATTATTTTAATTATGAGATTTTTTTTTAAAGCTAGTAATTAAAGTGTGTTTACTCAGTGTTTATCACGTTCTTATTTATTGTAACACTTCCCCATTTTAGGCACTTATCATAATAATCATTTGTGTAAATGACAAAATAATTGCAGATAACATTTACTATAACAAATATTAATTTTCCATATGTCCACTATATAGATTTTTAGGAGATTTTTTCATTTGCTGGCAATATTACGCACACGCCGTTAGTGGTATCGGTACACGGAAATCGGAGTCACACGCACACATTGAAAGTGTCATTTGGCTTCACGTGTTTATTCTACATGTTCCGTCTATGTTATTCTTTTAGTCTGAGGTATAATTATTCTTTAATATCCTGGGCACCTACTGGGTACTTTTTATCCCGGAAAAGTATATAAAACAATAAAAAAAAACTTAATTTTGCGCCTAGCCCTAGACCCGATTACTGTACCAACCGCAAATAATAAGTTTGTCATATGTTACGTCACCCGCAGTGGAGTTCACTAAGGGGCGCTGCACACGGCTAAGATACTATAATATTTTATCTTAAGATATAATATCGCTCGCATACAATTCAATGGACTATCACACACGACGAAGATAATAAATAATATTTCATATTTTCGTATCTATGAGAATATAATAAAAGATATAATAGAGAAACTGTTGTAGTGGCTTTATGAACGCAATAAACCCAAAACAATGGTTTTTAGGACATTTGTCTGTTTGTCTGAATGTTTGAACACGCTAATCTCAGAAACGGCTTAACCGATTTGAATTTTTGATTTGAATTTGCGGTTTTCAGTAATGCGTTGTGGTTTATTCAACTTAACATTTAAGGTTTGGTTTTCAATCGGTTCATAAATAAAATAGTTACGTAGATCTAACGTAACTCGCAGGCGGAGCTGCGAGCAACATTATTACTTTGTTTTATATTATTATAAAACAAAGTCGCTTCCGTCCGTATGTATACTGGGATACATACACGATTGCAAATGCGGTTTTACACGTGGTATTAAGCTGAGCGCTTTGCTGGCTACACGATTTAAAACTGTGAATTGGATGCTTTAAATCTTTAAAACTACGCAACGAATTTTGATGCGGTTTTCACCAATGGATAGAGTGGTTCTCGAGGAAGGTTTTTGTGCCTGCTAATAGATCATAGGTAACCCTTATTAGCAGTTTTCTTGTAAAGGGGGTTGATACCATACATAATACATGTAGGCCACACTTGATACCGATAACACGCCTATATCCCTATATCCCGAAGGTGTAGACAGAGGCACATTACGAACCCACAATTTGCCAGTATTTTTAGTCCCACGTAATAGGGGGCAAGCCTATTGCCGTCACTGGGCACACATATAATGGGTTATGTCCAAAATGGCCAAATAATTTTAATAAAATAAGCAGCTATAAATGTTTTAATTTTGAAAATTAAAATTTGAAACCCTTGAAAGCCTTGCAATAAATGGCAAAAAAATCTTACGTACCAGCCGCTATGGCACAGCCAATTAAAGTCCTGGGCGTCTCGGACTGGTATTTCGGCATTTAACTAAGTTGTAAGTAAGGTTTATAAAGGACTTAAAACTAGGACTCACACAGAACGCTATACGCTAAGATGAGTGAAAGTGTAAAGATAGAAATTATAAAGAGATCACAAAACTGATGTCATCGGCAGGACTCGAACCCACTACCTTTCTTTTGTAATACATCAAAAACTTATACTAATTATAGACTAACATTACAAAACGACACCGTTTATTTACAACTTACAAGTTTACAAATCTAAAATTTGTTGGGGCTTGGGAACTCTAGAACTACGTCTTACAATGGCTGATGGAGGTTTAGTTTCCTTAGGTGATTCAACATTATTAGAGTTATTAATTTCAGGCAATTGTACCTTATCAAAAACATTATTTGTTACATTCTCTAACTGCTCATTCATAAGAAGGACGTCACATCTCAAAAAACGGTGTTTTAGAGTTATTTATACAGATTTCGAGGGATCTCTAGGTTTGTTTTTTTTTAATTATGTCAACCTCTTCTATGTCTTGTACGTTACAGACCTACCTTTACCATAAAATAATAAGTTAAAAGATAGGTAAGGACTTCCTTTAGTACTAAGGCGTGGCTATTAACTGAGCCAACAAATTATCGGGTGTCATCAATATATCAATGTTCGTGACAATGTTTCATTACAATTAATTAGATTAACAGCATATACATGAAACCACATGGGCTTATGGCGACTGTGCGCCTGATAATATAATACCTACCCGTTCTTTTTATACATTACATATCACAACATACTTAATAATATTGTAAAACAAAGAGGCCCGATCTGTATGTATATGAATCTTTAAAACTACGCAACGGATTGTGATGCGGTTTTCACTAATGGATAGAGTGGTTTTTGTGGAAGGTTTTTAGCACCTTTATAATTTGTCAAGAGGGCGAAACAGCGGGTGTCCATAAATTCACAATAGCCCCATTATAAGAGTATGTTGCCAGTAAGTAACTCCCAGTGGTGATAGGTACACAGCACAGGTATACTAACTCTAGGTATGAACGCTTACTAGAAGAAGAAGAAACTTCAATTCTCTCAATAACATCTATTACCTCTATGGTATAACTATGTAAGTACTATTCCCTATTCTGTGGTAGAACTATTAACTACGTAGTACTGTTCCCTATTCTGTGTATTTGACATAATCATGCCCACTAATAAAAAAAATTCTTGATTACCTACAATATTTTATTATTATTTAATCTAAAGGGTTACTGGTAATTCGATACATTCCTTGCAGAAGAGGTTAGGGGAATGCAAATACAGCAAATTTATAATATAGATATTGCGGGATAGTTAACGGTTTTTTTAAGATATCGACGAAAAACGTTTTTTGTTTTTAAAAGACCCTGATTTTGGGTTTGTGATCAAATAAAAGAAACTGACCGATGGGATGTCTTTTCTACATCTTTTTATTTGTAGGTATCCTATAAACATGATTTCATAAGCTACAAGACATTATAAAACATGTTACATGTGAAATTAAGGCTTATTTAACATTATAATTTCTTAAAAAAAAAAATTGAAACAAACTTTAACGTCTTAAGATATTGTAAAAAATCTATGACGCTAACCGTACAAATTATAAAAAAATCTACCACAGTTTACAAGCTATCCGAAAAGATATGTGATAGTTGAATAAAAACGTGAATATTCTGATCAAATCTTATTTTTACAATCGCAGGTATTGATATCGTACTGAAGGAAACCTACTGTACTTGGTCTACGCAAGGTCCCGATTCCGAAATTTATGGGGTACCTCTTCGAAATTCGTTTCGAAGCGAGACGCTTGGTCTATGAGATAATTGATTTCATAATACGTCGAAGTCCTTTTTATGAACTTTAAAGCAAAACTATAATGTATTATATAACTATGTTAGTTCAGGAGTTATAGAGGCTTCTATAATTCTATGCGGGGCCCGACAAGTACGTGGCCTGTTTTTTTATTAAATTGAATTAAGCGTTGCATTTACTGGTGGCCATGACGGGTAAGGTACTCTCTGAGTACCTAACCAAGCTATATCTAATACTAGGTATATACTTATACTTTGATTAATTAATTGATACAGCTCTTGTCAACATTCGGCAAGTGATAAACGTCCACAAAACGCAGACAGCGGCAGTCGTTCATCGCAAACAGTTTGAGATTAATACACTGTCATGTTCCATAAGATTTTGGTTATATTAATAATTTATCTATCAGTATGTGGTGCCAAAGAATTGTTCAATAAAAGTGTTATAAAACCACCGATTAGAGAAAGAGGTTTATGTTTGAGTGAAAATTGTTTGAGTAAGTGTTGTCCTGAAGGGATGGTTTTTGTGTTGAGACTGTCTACAATAAGTGGATGTGCGATCGGCGAAGACAAAGTTATCCGAAATAAACAAACGGTTCATCAAAGTTCAATTAGTGTAGATAGTGTGTACTTGAAAAATAATAATTATATTCTTTACGGAGTGCCTTGTAAAAAGACATATGTTGCAAATCATCCGTTTTACCTGCAGCAGGTAAGCCCTACTTAAATTATTTTGTATTATTAATAACATAGTATAAAACAACGACCCCCATGGGGTCCATTGGGAATAAATCGAACTCTTTAAAATCATTCCCAACGGACCCCATACAAATTGCATGGGGTCCGTTTCATAGGGTCCGTTGGGAATAAATCGGCTTTACGTATCTAGGCACAAGTTTCTCTGCTTACCTCTTCAAAGATAACTACATGATTAGATATGTGTATGTCAAATTTTTCTACAAATCGCACGTCACAAACAATAGGCTATTAAGTCGGACAACTCTAGGTTTTTTATTTGGGATTCCAAAACTGGATTATTTGCATAGACATAGACACTGTTGAATATTTATCTCTCTTGGTGCTCATGATAACAATTATACTATTACTGTATGTATGTACATAATACATTAAATTGTTTTAAAATCTTATTTCATTGAAATTGCGTTTGTTAACGCTCGGAATTAGAAATTCTATTTAACGGTACCTATGTAACATCTGTCCTGGTTGACGGAAGTTCAGTTTGAATTACAGAATGGTTATAGATTCTCTATCGTACTCGGTAACGGCAATGGTCTTGCGACCCTTTACTCTGTGTATCTCCGATACCATTTGTCAACTGACCTCTCGCGGAGAATGCGTTTGGCGAATGAAACCGGCACCTGGTCTAAGGAGGGTCGTGTTTTAAACCAACGCGGCAACGTGGCGCTCTTCGCAAGCTCGTCAGCCCTCTCGTTACCCTCTAGACTGGCGTGCGCTTTCATCCAGAACAGATGAATTTCCCTGCCCTGGACCTCGCCAGCCCTGGTAATGCAACGCTGGTAATAGAGAAGCATGTACCTGACCTTTCAGTCACGAAGCTCGTAGCTAGCAATTTGGCCTGGTAGACGGTGCAGTAGGGCGACAGTCCGAGCTTGATGGCTCTGGTTTCCGTCTGTCGGTCCCAGATCGACAGAGCGACCCCTACCTCACTATCAATCTGTAAAAAAACGTACTGCATGGCCTACCAGGTTTGCTACATCACTCTGGGAGGCGAGGCGCATGAATTGACTGCTAATATGGACGGCTGGATGAGGTCTTTGGATGTATGGGAACGGCGTCTCTACATCCCGGTCGGCTGGCACTGACCACCCCAGCCTCCTTTTCGATTCGTACACGTTTGCGACGCGGGCATTGAACGTCAACCGACGTCAATCGTCAGCCCCAGCAACTTGATTTCCTCCGCCATTGCAATGTCAACCCCGATCGTGATATTATGTAACCCCTTCAAAAATCCATGTGTGACTGTACATTAATTATTAAGTCTTATGACTATCATAATGTAAGTAAATATGGACGGTTAGTATATATTAATAATCAGTTCCGATATACAACCAACCAAGCGCGGTGCAGTGACGCGGATAGCACCAGTGAGGACGACGTACCCGAAGTCAGGGTGGGGGAGCTAGGTGCAGCAGTACGTAGGTCACACTATAAGTTTTGCGTCACTTAAAAAAACAACATGTTAAAACCCAAAGCCCAAAATGTATTTTCAAGCCTTACAACGACTACCCTAAATAGTGTGTCAGGTAGTCAAAACACAATAAATAACTTATCTGAAATTCCCTTTTGGCAAAAGTTAAGTGAAATGAAAAATTCCATTCCGGTCCTAAAAAGGATTCCCCGCGGCGCAAGATCATCGGTGGCTCAAAATCTAACTAGCTGTATAGGTCTTGTCGTGCGGGAGAACTCCACAACGGCCTGGGAACAACTACTCACCTTCCCTTTCAGAGTCCTACATATACGGAAAAATAATTCTAACAAAAAATCTTTGACGGCTCAGATTAAAGACAACTGTTTAAATATTTCTTCCATTTACAATCCTTTACAATATACACAAAATTTTAAATTAAGTAATAACTACAAATCCATAGAAAATAAAGTAAGGGAAGGTGATATAAGAGGGGCGTCTAGGTTACTTTTTAGTAGTGATGTGGTGGCTCCTTACTCTCCAGATACGCTCGCGAGTCTACAGAGTAAGCATCCACCATCTTCAGATGATCTCTCTTTTCCTGAGACACCCAATACTGACATGGAGTGTCTTAATGTAACTGCTAACGATGTGCATGCAGCTGTTGGCTCTTTCCAGAGTGGATCTGCTGGTCTTGACGCTTTGACACCACAACATCTTAAAGATCTTGTGGGTCCAAGCGCTAGGGAAGCTGGCGATTCACTCTTGCGGGAGCTGACGGCGCTAGTGAACATAATGCTAGCTGGCAATGTGAACGAACCCATCATTGATATTTTGTATGGAGCAAATCTGTGTGCCCTAAACAAGAGGGATGGTGGCGTTCGTCCCATTGCCGTAGGGAGCACCTTAAGGCGATTGGCAGCCAAATTATGCTGTCGCTTCTACAGGGCCAAACTATTTGAAAAATTCAAACCTATTCAGCTTGGGTTCGGCTCTAAGGGCGGCTGTGAGGCTGCCATATACGCACTGTCCACCTACCTTAGCAGTGGTGACGGAGAGGTCATCTTAAAGGTTAACCTGAAGAATGCCTTTAATACCGTGAACAGGGACACCCTGCTGACCCAAGCAAAAATAGAAATTCCAAAAATATATAAATTCCTTCGGCAGTGTTATAGATATCCAACAAAATTAATATATAAAGACCACGTTTTAGAGTCAGCAGTTGGTTGTCAGCAAGCTGATCCCCTGGGACCAGTAATCTTTAGCCTAGCTATACACCCAATCATACAACAAATAAATTCGAAATTTAACATCTGGTACCTAGACGACGGAACCCTGGGAGGAGACGTAAATACAGTTTTACAAGACCTCACTTTTATGAAACACGAATTTCAAAAATTGGATTGGAACTAAACAAAAACAAATGTGAAATTTTTATTACGGACAAAGCTGACAAACTAACTACAATGCAAAAATTTGATTCTTTGGCCCCAAACATAAAACATTTAGACAACTCATCTCTACGCGTATAGTACGCGTATAGGTAACTCATCTCTACACTAAAAGTATAGTTTGCATGGCACCATTAATCTATAATAAAGTTCCTATGAATGTAAGGCAATTGAACACAGCCCAATTCAAAAATGCTCTTAAAAATATTTTAATTGAAAAATGTTATTATAATATTATTGACTTCTTTGACGACAAAACACTTTGACATTGTAAATTCTCATTTTTTTTTTGTTTATGTAATTTTAATTGTAATAATACCTATTTTATTGTACCTGACATTGAATACTATATTATTATTATATTGCTGACATTTAATTAACTATACTTATCTGTAATAATCAAAAAAACTACTTATAATATTTGTATGCCATATTTTTTGGCTAAGCATGTTGATACAAATCTTTAAAAATATCTGTGACACCTATGCATTTAACGCTGTTGTGATACACATAACACATGTTTTACAAATAAATACATCTTTATCTTTATCTTTATCTTTATCTTTATCTTTACGCCTCCTAGGGTCCTCGATTTTAGAAGACGGTTACTCATCATTCATCGAGGATAAAATTCAAAAGTTTCAGGAAAATTCAAATAAATTACTTAATCTAAATATTCACACGGCTTTTACAATACTTCGATTTTGCCTTTTTGTCCCACAGTTTACTCATGCACTTCGCTCATCACCATTTTGGAAACATCCACAGCTTTTGGAAAAGGTTGACACAATCATCCATAACACCCTCAGTGAAATTTTGAATGTGGCCTTGGATGACCGGGCCTGGCTTCAGGCGTCTCTACCAGTTCGCATGGGTGGGTTCGGCATCCGTAAAATTAATGATATTAGCCTACCGGCGTTTCTGTCATCGGTTCACAGCACTGAAGACTTAACCAGGAAGATTTTAACTAACACACTGGTTGATTTTGAGGTGCTATAGCCCCTTCACTGATCTGCCGTCTCAACCATTCTCTCAGAGGCAGTGGGACGCGCCGCTCTGTAATTTAAGACGAAATGCACTAATTAATACTTCTTCAAATGTTTCAGAGCGAGCGCGTTTGCTGGCTGTGGGAGAGTGGGAGTCTGGATTGTGGATCAAGGCACTTCCTTCGCCCAATATAGGTACTATGTTGGACGATACCACTTTCCGCCTTGCCACCTGTCTTCGTTTAGGTGCGCCATGTGTTTCTCCGCATCGTTGCCACTGTGGAGAAGTAGTCAAAAACCTTGGACATCACGGCCTTTCATGCAGTAGAAGCGCAGGTCGTATTTCTCGACACACTAACCTTAATGACATAATCCGTCGGGCTCTTTCCACCGCCGGTATCCCAGTTCGTGAACCAAATGGGCTGGCACGTGGCGATGGAAAGAGACCAGATGGAATGTCATTATTGCCATGGAAGATGGGAAAGCCTTTAGTGTGGGACGCAACGTGCGTTGACACTCTGGCGCCTTCTCACCTTCCTAGTACAGCGGGTTGTGCCGGCGCTGCTGCTGCATCAGCGGAAAGCCTCAAACGGCGCAAATACTCAAATTTAGCAGGTGACTACATATTTGAGCCGTTTGGGGTAGAGACGCTGGGACCTTGGGGTCCGAGCGCTCGCGGACTCTTTAAAACCATTTCAAAACTTATGATCGACTCTTCTCAAGAGCAGAAGGCTGGTTACTTTTTAGCTCAAAGAATAAGCATTGCCATACAACGTGGCAATGCTGCCAGCCTTCTGGGAACATTGCCAGTCGGCGACGAGGCGGAGGAGTTCTTTGACGCCTGTAAATAGTGTAGATTTTAATGTGTATAGTATAGTTTTTAGTATTTGTAAATAGTATTTTTATCTACTATTATGTATATTGTAATTTCTATAAAGTTGAATACTTATAAACATGTTAAAACCAAAATATTATGTTTATTACTTTTCAAAATACTCTCCTTTACATTTTAAACATATTTCATGCGATCGAACCATTTTTTAAAACAGGAGGACCACCGATCTGAAGGCATGTTTTTTACGTGCTGATTGAACGCTATCACTGCCTCTTCGGAGTTGATAAAAGTGAAAGAAAAATCATAGGGTCGCTAGGTCGGGGCTATGCGCAGGATGGGTGACGAGTTTTACTTTTTCGGAAGCTAAAAATGACTTTGTTTTGTTGGCCGTGTGTGAAGTAGCGTTGTCATGATGTAGGAGAACGCGGCTTTTGGGTCGTCTTTCGCTTTAACGCTGCGTCTTTAACTTTTTCTAACACCCTGGGTAAACAAATGGTAGAATACCACTCGGCATTAACACTCTTTTGATCTTCAAGTGGAATTGTAAAACGCAATCATTTTTTTACCAACGTTTCTTGCCTGCCTCGCTTTTGTTGGCTTGTTCTCATTTTCAAACACCCATTCTCAAGATTGCTGCGTACTTCAGTAGCATCTGTGAGTACCATTCCACGCGAGCCCGCTTCTGCTCCGCTGTCAGTTCATGAGGGATCCAACAACAACAAAGTTTCCGAACTTTCAATTCTTCGTGTAAAATTTTCTGGATTTGACTCATACCAATCCCCAATAGTCCTCGAATTGTGTCATAGGTAATCCGCGGGTTTTCTTAAATTAACCGCTTAACAGTAGCCACATTATTTTCGTTGACGGCAGTTGAAGGCCGCCCTTGACGAAATTCGTCATTATAAACTTAAGACTAACGGGTCTTTTACGCGATTATTGAGATATATACATACCTCTTTTTTACCCGACGTTTCGGCCCTGTTACAAGAGCCGTGGGCTGACCTGTCAAAGACCCGTTAGTCTTAAGTTTATAATGTGTACAAAACGCGAAAGTTTAAAGAAATTCGTCATGTAAAGAAACTCGACCTCTCTCAAATTCAGCAAACCATCGCCTCACGGTGCTCAAACAATGGTGCTTCTCTCTGAAAAGCATTTTGAAGACGAGCGGCACAGTCTTGCGGAGAGAGAGACCTTTTAAAATCATAAAAAATCGTCGCTCTAAAATCTTTTCGACTTAATTCCATTTTCATTGCATACGTAGAACTTTGACGTGTGATAAAAAACAATTGACAAATGATTTCCCGCCAATTGTTTTTTTTATTACAAAGAAGGTTGTAACGCTTAAAAAAATATAACATTCGAATTTCAAATAGTTCCAATTAGCTAGAAGTGCAAAACTTTTAGTGTGCCCCATGTACTCCGGTTTAAACGCTGGAAAATCACTCGCCCCGGACCCAACGGCATTCCTGGCCGTACATGGGTCTTGGCCCTCGAAGAACTCGGGCCTCGACTGATGGGGCTCTTTAGCGCATGCCTCGAAAGGGGCCAGTTTCCCAAGGTGTGGAGGACGGGTAAACTGGTCTTCCGGAAAGCGGGGCGGCCGGTGGACTCACCGTCCGGTTACCGGCCGATCGTGTTGCTCGACGAGGTGTGTAAGCTCTTGGAGCGAATTATCGCGGAACGCCTCGTCGAGCATCTGACGACAGTGGGGCCAGACCTGGCGGACAACCAGTTCCGTCGGGGATGCTCCACCGTGAGCGCGACCTTGCGCGTGAGGAGCCTGGCGGAGGAAGCAGTCTCGCAGGGCAAGGTGGTGGTGGCGGTGTCTCTTGACATCGCCAACGCTTTCAACACCTTGCCATGGAGCTGCGTTAGGGAGACGCTCGTGTATCACGAAACGCCTCTCTACCTCCGTCGTATTGTCGGGGCCTATCTCTCGGAGAGGGCCATAGCTTTCCCCAGCTGGCTCGGGCCAGCTCGGCGAGATTCGGTGTCGTGCGGTATTCCACAGGGGTCGGTCCTGGGACCGCTTCAGTGGAACATCGGTTACGACTGGGTGCTGCGGGGTGCGTTGCCTGAGGGCGTCCCCTCGTCACGGCGCGGGGTGCAACGGACCAGGAGGCAGCACTCAAGGTCACGACAGATGTTGCTCAAGTCGTGGGTTGGATACGGACGGGACTGGAGGTGGCCTTGCACAAGTCCGAGGTGCTGTGTTTTCACAGACCTCGGAACGGTCCACCTGAAGGTTCCAGCATAAATGTGGGAGGCGTTAGCATCGGCATTAAGCCCTCGATGAAGTATCTAGGGATCGTACATGATAGCCGATGGAACTTCGGACCACATTTCCGAAGTTTGGTCCCCAAGGTGACACAGGGTCGTGAGAAGACCTGGGGAGTGCGGAGTATGGCCCTATACGGGGTTCCCGTATGGGCGGCGCGATTTACGGCCAACAACTCAACGCTCCTTAATAGACTGTTGAGGACCTTGACCATCAAAACAATAAGAGGGTACGATCTCCGGAGAGGCTGCATGTCTCCTAGCCGGGACCCCTCCATGGGACCTGGAAGCGAGAGCCCTTGCGTCATTGTTCCAATGGCGCAAGGAGGCGCTGGAGCGGGACCACGGGCCTGCGTCTCGAGAAATCGAGGACCAGCGGTCCCAACTCCACCAGGATCTCATGGAGTCATGGAGGGTGCAACTTGAGCAACCCAAGTGGGGTACCACCATCATCGCGGCGGTGAGACCGATCATGGACGATTGGCTGCAGAAGCAACATGGTGACCTCACGTATCGTGCGACGCAGATCGTTACCGGGCATGGATACTTCGGTAGCTATCTGTTTCGCATCCGTCGTGAGGTCACACCCCGGTGTCAACACTGCGAGTTTTCCGACGATGACACCGCACTCCACATGTTGGTGGAGTGCTCAGCGTGGGCGAGTCAGCGCCGGGACCTCGTAGTGGGTCTGGGCGTAGATACCCTCTCGCTGGAGACCATGCTTCAAGCCATGGTCTCCAGCGAGAGTAGGTGGAACGCGGCCGTGTCCTTCTGCGGGCAAGTCATGCTCGCGAAGGAGGCGGCCGAGAGGGAGAGGGAGCGTACCCTCCCCGCCGAGTTCCGTAGTCAGCGGCGAGGGTGCCGCAGACTCATCTACGCCTAAGACCATCGACCTCCATGATCAGGGCCTGAGGACGGCGGGATCGCCACCCGTCGTCCTTACAGAAGCAGGCTAGAAGGGTTGCGTGCTGCGGGGCCTTGCGTCAAAGTCCGCCGGGCGCCACTGGAAATACGTTCTGCTTGTAACCAGAGACGCCCGGCAACGGACGTTAGAGCGACCGCGGACTTGGGCCGCGGATTAAAAAAAAAAAAGATGGATTCGTCGTGAATCGTTGTGAACGATAGTTATGAATTTATGATGCACTAATAAACTGAGAAGTAATGGATATTGGTTGGACGACCTTCAGAATGATGTTCGTGGAACGAGGTTGGCGCCATTCTCGCTAAATCTGAATTGGAAGTAATCTAAGCCTATAATTATAGGATATGCCTATTAGTTAGTAATCGTACGTACCTACATAATACAAAGTGACAGTCAATGTAACAAAGAGATATAAAAGTGTTGTGTGCAACAAGTCGTTTTGTGCCTTCGCATTATAATCTAAGAACCCAGGAAACGCCCACTGGAACTTTTACTATCGAGGATATTTGCCAGGATTACGAGTAGGGGAGACCGGGTACAAAAGTAACATTTTGTGCGTTTCGGTTAGGTGTTACTATTTTAATGAAATTAATATGCCTACAAGTAAATTCCGTTAATATGCTCTTTACATTTGTACCTTAACCACACAGACCTTAAAAAAATTCGTCAGTTGCTACTTTCGACCACATAGGCACGCCGAAAGTAACACGTTGTGGGTCAAAAGTAACAGGACAAGGGTGATCGCTATGAATATAAAATTATTTATATGCTCGCCATAAATATATTTAAAACACAAACATTTGCATTATAAATACTCTAGTCCAAGATGCCCAGGACTTTAATTGGCTGTGATGGCACACAACCTGACAGCGCATGGCGCACGCGGCGACTTAATGCAAGTGAAGGGGGCCTCATCACCGCTCCACTGCCGTAGGGCTATGGCCCTACGGCAGTGGAGCGGTGTGTGACAATTGGATAAACCTAGAGAGCTTGTGTGACTTCCAACCCGCTGTTACTTTTGTACCCGGTCTCCCCTAGTGCCTAAAGATATAAAAAGAAATTATGCATTACGGCGCAACACTCCCTACGTATAAAATGAACTGCTTTCTTACACTGAATACAAATGTGGAATAATTAGTAATAAACATGGTATGTACGTAACCTGCTTACATGATAACATATTTGACATATTTCTGTATTGGTCACCAGTGCGGCCTCTGTCACGTAAGTGGGTCGGGTGTTATTAAGTATCACGCATATTTTGGTGTCTGGTTTTATCCTGTGAGTGAATCTGAGCGTCGGCTGAGACATCACAAGCACGCAACACTTCTGTCCTGCTTTTATAAGGACGGTGGGTTGCTAGCCCGTCGTCCTCAGGTCCCGAAACATTTAGGTGCTAAGAGACCTTATCAATATCTCCGTGGCCCAAGGCATTCATCATCATTTGCTCGCAGTGCGCCTGGTGGCCAACCGGACGAGGGACTGGCCAATTAAACAAAGTACCTGGAAACAGCAATAGATTCGCCCCGTTTTAGGTAAGTGGGACTAATAAAATAACTGGCAAATGGTGGCCTTTTCCTACCTTTTAGGCAAAATAGGCATGATTATTATGTAGGTATGTAATATTTATAAATATCGGAACGCTCGATGTCAGTGACTCAATGAGGTGTCTGATAACTGACCACATTAATGCATTGGTTATCGGAACGTAGGTGTACCGACAGATTCAATTCTCTTTTAGGCCTCGAGTGGCATAGATAAATTAACTATTATATTCACACATATCATCACATCTATTATATCCCCGAAGGAGTGAACAGAGGTGCATTGCAAACTCACACTTTTACAGTAATTTTGTTGGTTCCACGTAATGATGGGTTAGTCAATGCCGTTACCGGATACTTTAGAAAATCCATAACCACTCAGTAATTCCAACCAAAATTCCAACAGTCATGACAGGTACTTACAT
Source organism: Nudaria mundana (assembly GCA_963556515.1). Taxonomy (NCBI): domain Eukaryota; kingdom Metazoa; phylum Arthropoda; class Insecta; order Lepidoptera; family Erebidae; genus Nudaria; species Nudaria mundana. Next base: position 4,605,810 of record OY748296.1, read on the forward strand.
AAGCATACTTACTTACTACTAAATAGAATCTCGACAGTCCGAGTCTCGACTTTTATAAGTACCTATCTGATTCTATCTACTATTACTACACAGTGTAAGAAAGCTAATTAATAGGGAGTACTTTGGGACGACGCCGCTGCAGAGGAGATATGACCTTGAACATGCATCTGGACCCAATTTAGTTATTTATGAACTGTTTTATTTTTGTTATTTTGGTGACGGTATGTTATTGTTTACATTGTTTAAGGTTTTTTTATTTTTCGTTGTTGTTTATTATTTTTATTTTCAAACCTGCGACTATAGTGTCATCACTATATGTGGAAGCTTGTTTTTGGCATGTATCGTTGACCACTCTTAATTAATGATTGTAAACTCAATAGCTGTAAGCTTTCCTTAAAAGTAAAATAAATAAAAATACTATATTTTACCAAATTACATACTCACTACTACTAATATAGATAGGTGCCTATTATTTAGTAATACCAAAAGTTTGTATGTCGGCCGCACCTATGTGTATTGCCGAGCACTTCGGGTTAGCACTAAAAGAATTTCCAGTGGCGTCCGACCTACTTTGGCCACCTGTATGGCCGCTGCGTGTTGGTCGGGTTTTACCCCTCATTTTTCGGGTCGGGTTTTATCCCACGTAGTCACACACACACCGCACACTTCGGAACTCAGCGGGGAGGGTCCGCTCCCTCACCCTACCTGCCGTCTCCTTCACGAGCCTAACCTGCTCGCAGAAGAAAACGGCCAACTTCCACAGGCTCTCGCTATATACCATGGCTCGTAGTATCCTCTCCAGCCAGAGGGATGGATTATGCCTGGATGTTAATCTTGCACTTGTTTTTGATATAAATTTAAAGATATTTAGTATATTGCATTAGCGTACCCTTGGAATCAATTAATAAACCATGAGAAAGATAGGTACTGACCTCTGACTCAGCAAATGTTAGGTACGAAAGGTTGAAAACCTTTCTGTCGACCTCGTTCTAGGTTGCCTACTTACCTATCTTGTTATCTCAAATGTGTAGCCGTTCATTGCTACGAGTACAACAGTTCTATGAAGGAACCAGTGATTACAAAAACCAACAGTAGTTCCATCATTTTCAGCCAAAGAAGGCAGCCGGAATACATAAAAGATAGGAACAATAGATTTTTTTGTTGATTTCATCGATTATTATAGTAGGTAATTAAAATAATAATAAACTTTATTTACAATACTTATTCTTTGGGCCAGGAAATGGCCAGCCTTCTGGTCCTGAGCATCGATTAAACGTTTAGCAATGTCTCTATATTACAAAAATTACAATTACAAAAATCAGTGTTTTTACACCATTCAAAAAAAATGCTAGTGTTTGTTCACCTTAAAATAATATTTTAAGGTGAATAAACACCTTTTTTTATTTATATTATAAATAATACACACACACACACACATACACACACGCTTATATCCCCGAAGGGGTAGGCAGACATACATTACACACCCACAATTTGCCAGTATATTTAGTCCCACATAATAGGGGGCAAGCCTATTGCCGTCACCGGGCACATTTATAATGGGTTACGTCCAAAATGGCCGAATTAATTAATAAAAAGTAGCAGCTACATTGTAATTTTGAAAAAAAATTTGAAACCCGTTGCCTTGCGATGATATTTTGATGAAAGGCAACAAAATTTTACGTGCCAGCCGCTATGGCACAGCCAATTAAAGTCCTGGGCCTTTCCGACTATCTATCTCGGACTATCTTATAAATAATATATAAAATTATTTATATTATAATCCTCAAGTTTCTAGAATCCTTGACCATGGTACTCGCGATAATAACCACGAGTTTCATTATTTGCAGATACTTTGAAAATGGTACTAGCGGTAATAAAAAATCAGCACCAGTTCCATTTTCCAGCTCATATATCCAGCACATACTTTCTCTTCTCTATACTATTCTTCACAATCGTAATTCTCCTGCCTATCTGCGTGAGCGTTTTGAGTATTTGGCGCCTAGAGACAAAGCTTGTCGTGTTTTCTCAGCGACAACTGTGTTCCTTATCCCTACTTCTTCGCACTCCTGCTCATGCCTCTAGTTGTTATGACAATTCCTTTACTATCCAGGCTGTCAGATTGTGGAACTCACTACCACATGATATCCGTGCGTGTCGTTCATTGGACATTTTTAATAAAAGGGTAAAGGAGCGTTTCCTCTCCCAACTATGATTTTCCATCATTGTTCTTTTGACTTAGGTACATTTGTTTCATATTATCTCCTTATATAGTATATTCACATCTGTATGTAGCATATAGGTATTTAGTCTTTAGTCTTATATTATTAAGTTCTTATGTATTTAATGTCTGTTATATGTATTACATTTATTAGTTAAATTTATTAATTTTTCTACTATTGTTTAATATTATATGTAATGTATACAATATTACATATAATATATTTACAATTAAGAATAAAAACAAAAAATAATGGAAGGTACAAAAATCCTCACATCATGGAATTGCCTGGAGCCCCCCGTACAACGTACGTTTGTTTCATCCCCTCTAAAGCTACGCAGCTACGAGCTCACATCGCCTTAATGTGAAATAAGTGGCAATGAAGCGTTTTTGCGGAGCGCCAGAGGTAAACTATAACGCTACCAACCACGCGCTCAGCAAAAACCGGACTCCTATTATAGCTTATAAAATAGGTATAATACCCAATAGTATTTATTATTGCGTTATCCTTACGAGTCCTATGTTATTATGTTTTTATTTAGATAGGTACCTACATAGGTAGTTATCCTATATCCTTACACTTGACACCCGGTAATGGACAACGGAAGGATATCCTCTAAGAAGTTTCAGCGCATCTCTGGCCATCGTGGGAATTCGTTCCCACTAGTTTTACTGAAAAGTTCTACCGTAGAACTACTGGAAACTTTTTTCCCACTAGTTAAACATTAATATAATTCAACAATCCAAGTTTAGCACCTATACCTTAACAATTTTCGTAGTAATTTTGATCCCGTAGATAGATTGATTTGACTATTTAGATTTGAAGTAGGTAAGTAGGTATAGTGACTATGGAGTTGTGATTTTAGTTTGGAAAGTATTTGACAAATTTCGTCCAACTTTTAGAAATTACATTGCTTGATATAAGTATTCCTGGGCCCCTTGATAGTTATAAAAAATCTAAATATGAATAGCGCCTGATCGTCCTGCAATAGCAAGAAAAATATTGTTGCAACAAATCGGTTAAGTCGTATTATAATTGAGAATGCGCTGGACCGCCGGGCGCCACTGGAGACCGTCGAGCTGGAAATACCTTTTGCGTGCGTGCCAGAGACGCCCGGCAACGAAAACTTAGAAAATTTTCACAGATGATGTATTTTGATGATATATTCAGATATATGCACTCCCAGGTATGATGTCGACCAGCATGCCAAATTTGTTTAAAATCGGTCGAGCCGTTTCGGAGGAGTAGACGCATAAACGATTTACACTTTGATGTGTGATAAAAAATAAATGACAAATGATTTCCCGCCAATTGTTTTTTTTTATTACTAAGAAGGTTGCAACGTTTAAAAGAATATAACATTCGAAATTCAAATAATTCCGATTAGCTAGAAGTGCAAAACTTTTAGTGTGCCCCAGGTATTTAAGGGGTTCATACAACAAACGTGATTTTTCTGCCGTTTTGGTACGGAAACCTTTGTGTGCGAGTTCGACTTGCACTTGACTGGTTTTTTAAACCTATGAATGTCCATTTTATGACACTGGCACGCAAGGAATAGGACGGTGGGTGTCTTGAAACGTACTAGAAACAAGTAGTACATTTTGTGTCATATAAATGCTTCGAAACATAAAAAAACTTCTTTAGAATTATTTAAAAAAACAAACTTTAACTTCTAATCTCATAATTATCATCAGAGCCAATAGGGTTGGCCAAGCCCAGTGACCTTTTGGGACCGCCTTAAAATATGTTTTTTTTTAAATTACTCTAATAGGAAACACGATCATGAGTGAAGAGCACTTTTGGACGAATCCACTTTTTTGGCGACATCTTGTGAATAAACAAAATCTTATTTAAAAGACCAGGTCAACATGTGCAAACAGACGTCCTTTTCTATCTACTACGGCTACGTTCGGGACCCTCGGTCCTTGGATTGAAATCGGACCGGACTACCCACTAAAACCTATCCACGGTGTTTCTTCTTCGCCTCACTTTCTCCAAGGGCAAGGGAGCGGGCCTCCGCCGCCGGTCTTGAAGGCCCGCCAACCCACGACCCCCTCGTGCAATGGAGTCAACTGTGTCAGTACATCTCCCCTGGTTGTATATCATGGGACTAGTCTATTAACTAATTTTCATTTTCAGCTTGTGACTCAGTACACTTTTGACGGCTGGACTAGGTTTCTGGACATAATTCAAAGATTATACCATCACAAACTACCTAGGCTACGAAACCTATAATATGTACATGTTTGGATTATGAAGACATAGTTATATATAAGTACATTTTATGTTTTTCTACAACATGGACTTTCCAATTAATTTATGCTAAGGGAAATTTAAATAAACAATTTATCTAATGGTGAAAAGTAATTTAATTGTGGTTCTTGTTTCATACCTTAAGCCTACAACATGGGGTATATATTATGCGTGATGGCAAGGAGTGGCATATTTAAGGGTTCCAACACACATTTAAGGGTTCTTTTGTATATAAATGTTAGTTCAGAATCGCTTTCCGTGGAGTAGGCTACTTATACGGGCTAAACATTATGTAGATATTATAAAGGACAACAATCAAACGAGTGCCATAACCATTTAATACTACTTGATTGATCAATTATTTAGGAACTCTCTATGGGGTATCTTATATCCATCATATCGTAGATAGGCATCTAGGTCGAGTAATAACCAACAGTCTTGTTTCAGTTGGCATTGAACGTTCGTGAATGCTATTTAATTTCTGTCTCAAAGTCTGTCAAATTGAGCGCATTCTGTTATCATGGGTGGTAAGTCTTCCACCTTGTTGTTGATTAGTCGTAATTCCCTAATCGCAAACTTCTATGTTTGGCAGAGCGTCGTCCGTTGAACGGCAGGAACGCCATGCGCAATTTGCATGTGATGTAGGATTCGGACTATTTCGGACTCTACCCTATGCGTGTCTATCACAAAAATCAAAAGCACATTAATTTATAATTAAAAAAAAATGTAAGAAACACAATGACTACACCTTAACAAGATCACTTTTTTTCGTAAATTTTAATTCCATTAATTCTCAAAGTAATTACGTCTCAATGACAAATTAATAGGTTTGTTCAAACACACAAGAGTCTAATAAATTTGTAAATTGGTGAGCCTACTTAAGTTGATAATTAAATAGATAGGTATGTACCAAATTCTTATTCAGAGTATACAATGTGAAATTTTAATCATCATTCACCGAGCCTTTTTCCCAACTTAGTTGGGGTCGGCTTTCCAGTCTAACTGTGATTCGGCTAAACTTCGATATTTTCCGTGAAGCGACTGCCATCTGACCTTCACCTTCATTAGACCGGTCGGATTTTTAAGGGCTCCAACTACGCCTAACGACTGCCATAGATGTTCGTATGACAACCGGGACCGACGGCTTAACGTGTTCTACGAGGCACGGAGGGGTCTCAGTGTCTTAAGAAATGGTCACCACAATGTGAAATTTTAATAAAATGTATTATTACCTAAATCCGTTAAAAAGCTTTAGTTGAAATCGATCACAGACACATCATGACTTTGAGGTTTACTTTTAAAACTCCGCTTCTTAAAAGTCTGCTTTCCTCCTTGTATTTTACTTAATGTTTTAGAATGCTGTCGCAGATAGCGCTTTGAAATTAATACTGCTTCGGTGGCGTGGTCGGTAGTGCATCGGCTTTCGACTCCGCAGTCTCGAGTTCGATTCTCGGGTCGAATCAAATATAATTCTGTGATCCATAAATGTTTGTTTCGGAGTTTGGGTGTATTTAGAAAGGTATATGTGTTTTTGTGCAGTGTGCTTATCAGTTGGTTAGATCCCATAGCACAAGCTTATAGCTTAGTTTGGGCTAGATGATGTTGTGTGAGAATGTCCAAAATATTTATTATAAATATACTAGTGGTTCTGTGAACCGTAGACTTCGGAAGCTTTGTTTAGAAAAAATATTTTTCAATTTTCTTTATTACTCTTTCATTTTTTATCCAATCCAAAAAATATCATTCAAATGTTATTCATTGTAAGGAAGGAGTGTGTGTGTAAAGTTTTATGAAAATCGGTTGATAAATACGGCCGTAAACATGATCTGACAGAACCCGTAGATGTAGAGATGTAGAGGTAGGTACAGACGAAAGAAATTCTCCCCAGTCTACAAGTTGAAACGGAGACTTCGGTCGCTTCGCTCCCTCAGTTATTTCACGAATGTTATGGAGTGTTCTTCAGGTACACATAATATTTCGAAGTATATTCAATTCACTTCACTAATCTAATACTTGAGTAGTTGCAAGTCGCTTTTTCTTGAACTCTTGGAAGACCGAAAACCAATTCCCTTTACCGTAAGTTCCTAAGAGGTTGCTTTAGAACTTACCTACCTAATTATGTATGCTGCGTGTACTCAAGGGTCCTAACAAGTCATCCTTAAGCGGTACACCTGCTGAAAAACAGCAAAATCCCAAGTTCCAAACGTTCAAACCTAACAACGTTTTCTTGTCGCGCACCGAGAACTAGTACTTGGCAACTAGTTCTTGTCGGGAATTATCAATCATTATCTTGATATGGGCAAAATCATCGAGGAGCGATGGAGCCACCCACTTAAAAGAAGAAGAAAAAGACCAATAAAGCGACTCTAATTAGTTAACACGGCAAGAATACGATAAACGAATGAGTAATGTTCTGAACTTCTGAACCAATTAAAAAAATATATTTTACTGACATTTAGCTGCATTATCTTTAAGAAACTTATGTTACTTTTGATCCCGGTAATGTATTCCCACTGAAATCAATTTTCAAAATCGTTTCTGTAGTTCAGATTATTCGGAGGTATTCTATTCAACATTTGGTAGATGTTGCAAATTATCTCGTGCGTGTTTTTTTAATACGAGTACAAGAAACACAAAACACTCATTGGCATGCATTTCGTGAGGTCGATTAAGGATAAAACTAGCATAATATCAACAGCATAGGTAGAGGTACTTACAGATTTGTATGTTAATCTTTGGCATTATAAACGAACAAGATTTTAAGGTAAGGTAAGTAAAATAAGTACCTACATTATTATTATGCAAAGTAATGTTACACATTGCTAAGTAAATCCAATTGATAGTTTAGGTAAAGTATATAGATATTATGGAAATATGTATAATATGGAAATATTGGTCATATAAATAAATATGTTACGACAATTCACACAACGCCATCTAGTCTCAGACTAAGCAGAGCTTGTGATATGAGTACTAGATAAACTGTTATAAATACTTGTTTTACATTTTTTTTGTAAATACATATTTATTATACACTAGCTGTTGCCCGCAGCTCCGCCTGCGTGTTACTTTAGATGTACATAACATTTTTATTTATAAAGCGATTAAAAACAAAACCGCAAGTTCAAATCAAAAAATCAAATCATTTCTGAGATTAGCGTGTTCAAACATTCAGACAAACAGACAAAAGTTCTAAAAACCATTAATAGTGAACTCCACTGCGGGTGACGTAACCTGTTCTGAAGAGCTCTTCAATCTGATACCACCCTCTTCCTTCCGATCCCGAACAACGCGTGCCGGGCAGAGATACCACTCCCACACAGCGGATAGCATGTTCGCGAGAACCGAACGTTTTAACCGTTTGTTTCTCTGCCGAACGATACTGGCCTGGAACGCCCTGCCTGTGCATGTGTTTCCTCCCACATATAACCCTGGGTTCTTTAATCGGAGCGTGAAGAGGCACATCAAGTTGAGGGCCACTCTCTATCGTATTGTGTGCTGTGAGAGTGGCCCACCAATAGCTAGACGTCGTCACGACTTACCACCAGGCGGGCGGCGTCAATTTGACGAACCCAATATAAAAAAAAAGAAAACCTACGACAAACTTATTATTTGCGGTTGGTACAGTACTCGGGTCTAGGGATCGAACCGCAAAATTAAGTTTGTTTTTTATTGTATATACTTTTCCGGGATAAAAAGTACCCAGTGTGGTGCCCAGGATATTAAAGAATAATTATACCAAGTTTCATCGTAATCGAACCGGTAGTTTTTGCGTGATGCCTGAACAGACAGACAGACAGACAGACAAAAGAATTTTTAATCACATTTTTGGGTTCGGTGTCGGTCTAGTAACACCCCCTGCCATTTATTTTTTTGATATCTTCAATGTACAGAATTTTCACTTCTACAGATTTATTATAAGTATAGATAGGAACCGGCCGAGACCGCGGCCCAGGCGCGGAAGGCCAAGGGGCGCGGCAAGAAGAGTGGCACCCCTGCCGCCTCCTCTTCCTCTATCGTCGCTCCCGCTGCTTCCTTAAAGCCCTCCAGACGGGAGGGATGGGAAGTAGTGGGAGCCAAGAAGAGGAAGACGAAGGCCGCAAAGAAAGCGGCCAAAGCCGCCGCGGCGAAGGCGCCGAAGAGGCCCCGCCCTCCTCGCTCCACCGCCGTCGTCCTGACGGTGACGACGGTAGGTGTGGAGAAGGGGGTGGGGTACGCCGACGTACTGAGGACTGTAAAGTCCTCAGTCAACCTCTCGGCCCTCGATATACAGGGGGGGCTCCGGTGCAAGACGACACGCACCGGGGCTCGCCTCCTCGAGGTCTCCGGCGCCTCCAGCGGCCCTAAAGCTGACGCCCTAGCGGCTCAGCTTAGGGACGCGCTGGACCAAGAAGCCGTCCGCGTCACCAGACCCACCAAATGCGCCGCATTGCGCATCACGGGTCTGGATGACGCGGCCACGACGGAGGAAGTTGTCTCCGCCGTCGTGGAGGCGGGCAGCTGCCCCCGTGACATGGAGCATGGAGGCGGAGGGCAAGACCGCGGATCACCGGGTCGGCAGCACGACCTGCGCCGCCTCGAGACCAAAACCTCGTCCGTCCGCGAGGCCACCAACAAGCTTAAGGATGAGGCATGGGTTTCTTTAACAACTGCCTTCAATGGCAGGATTGGCTCAATTCCCAGACAAAAAGAACATTTAAAATCAAAATGGGACAACTTGAAAAAGCTTGAAAGGCAGCTCGTAAAAGAGCCCAACAAATAAGGACGAATAATCTAAAGGTAGGTATTATTACCTGTTACCTAATTATAATATTGGTTATGAGGTATTTGTTATTCCTGTCAATTTAACATAATTAATTATAGTTTGTCCTAATTATAGTTTTTTATATCAATATTAACTTTCTTTTTCTCAATATGGATTGAAATGAAACACAGTGGTACTAAATTTAATACAAAAATATTGTGTTGTTTTTATTTAGACTGGTGGTGGCAAGCCTGATTTCATATCATTATCATTTCATTGTTGGGATCAACATGCAATGGGTTTGTAGTACCTTTTGGTGGTGATGGTGTAGGTGAAATTAATACTGTGGTGGAGGTTTTAGATGAGTATGGTGATGGAAGTCTTAGTACTGAAATTGATGATAAAACACCTACAAATGACCTGATTTAAACGCTACGAGTGGTATAACACCTACTTATTATTTTGTTACATAGCAGTGTTTCATATTAAATTAATCAGTTTTTTGTGATTGGTAAATTTATATAAGATAATATAAATAAGATTTACTTAAGACTATCTTGTGGTAACACATTATGTGGTGTGGTTTATTTGTGTGGTACTCATAGACGTAACTGTGTAGGGTTAATCTGTTTATATTAACCTACTATACATAACAATTTCAGGTCAAAAACGAAAAGCGAATATGGAAACAAAATTTTTATTTGGCATGCCCTCAATGTCCAAATCACTAAAAACCAATGGTAGCTATTTACATATGACATAGTTACAATTAATCATTTTTATGTAAAAATCTTATCCCGAAGAGCGAGACACGAGAGCGGTGGGGGTGCCGCCCTTGCGTGGCCAGTTATTTCGCGGCGGGATGCGGTTATGGACGTCAATTAATGTCTGACGCCCGTATCCGTATCCTGCAAGTGAATTTGAACCACTGCCGTGCTGCTCAGGATCTTCTGTACCAGAGCATCCGACAGTGGTCCATAAACTTGGCAGTGGTCGCCGAGCCGTACTACGTCCACCCGGGAAGCCCGGTGGACGAGGACGGCTCGGCCTGTTGTATCTTTGGGGGGCCGCCGCAGACAACTCGCGCCTTGCGATCATTGCAAGGGGCCGCGGGTGTGTTGCGGCGGATTATGATGGGTTGGCAGTCGTGGCCACCTACATCTCGCCGAACATTGACGAGTCTCAGTTTGAGCCATGGCTCACTGAGCTCGACGTCGTCTTCGCTGCGTGCCGTCCTCGCCCTGTCCTGCTCCTGGGAGACTTCAACGCCTGGAGTGAGGCGTGGGGCTCCCGGGAAACCAGGGACAAGGGGAGGCTTCTTAAGGACTGGACCAGAACACGTGATCTGGAGGTCCTCAACCGGGGGAATGTCGCCACCTATTGGCGGCGGGGGGGGGGGGGGGGGGGGGGGGGAATCGATCGTGGACGTAACGTTTGCATCCCCTGACCTCGCCCGCCGTATCACAGGCTGGCGCGTGGAGGAGGGTGAGGAGACGCACTCGGATCATCGGTACATCCGGTTCGATGTCGTCCCCCCACCTGACCTCCCACAGCCGGTGGCAAATCCCCCGGATCCGCGTTGGGCACTTCACCATCTGGATCGGGAGGCTCTCCTGGAGGCATCCATCGTGCAGGCCTGGATTCCGGCGCCGGACCGGCCTGCCGATGTGGATGCCGAGGCGGAGAGCTCTGGTTCAGGAGAGCCGTGTCGCAAATCTGTGATGCGGCGATGCCTAGGGTTACACCCAGACCGGCCAGGAAGCAGGTGTACTGGTGGTCGCCGGAGATTGCAGAGCTGCGCGCAGCATGCATCTCCGCCCGCCACCGGTACACCAGGTTTCACCGGAGGCGTCGCCGCCCAGACGACGCGGCAGCCCGAGAGGCGGAGCTTTTTCAGGCATACAGGGAGGCTAAAGGTAATCTCCAGGAGACGATAAAGCGGGCCAAGACGGCGGTTCGCGAAGAGCTACTGGAGACCCTGCAGCAGAACCCATGGGGGCGCCCGTACCTACAGGTCAGGGAGAAACTCCGACCTAGGGCGCCCCCACTGACCCAGAGTCTCCAGCCGCAGCAGCTGGAGCGGGTCATGGGCTCCCTGTTTCCGACGAGCGCGGAGGAGCACGTCCCTCCGCGCATGACTCCGTCTCTGCCCGACGCGGATAGCATCAGCGAAGACGACGTACCCGAAGTCACGGTGGGGGAGCTAGGTGCGGCAGTACTCCGGCTTAAACGCCGGAAAATCACTGCCCCCGGACCCGACGGCATTCCTGGCCGTGCATGGGTCCTGGCCCTCGAAGAACTCGGGCCTCGACTGATGGGGTTCTTTAGCGCAAGCCTCGAAAGGGGCCAGTATCCCAAGGTGTGGAGGACGGGGAAACTGGTCCTGATCCGTAAGGCGGGGCGGCCGGTGGACTCACCGTCCGGATACCGGCCGATCGTGTTGCTCGACGAGGTGTGTAAGCTCTTTGAGCGAATTATCGCGGAACGCCTCGTCGAGCATCTCACGAGTGTGGGGCCAGACCTGGCGGATAACCAGTTCGGTTTCCGTCGGGGACGCTCCACCGTGAGCGCGATCATGCGCGTGAAGAGCCTGACGGAGGAAGCAGTCTCGCAGGGCAAGGTGGTGGTGGCGGTGTCTCTTGACATCGCCAACGCGTTCAACACCTTGCCATGGAGCTGCGTTAGGGAGGCGCTCGTGTATCACGAAACGCCTCTCTACCTCCGTCGTATTGTCGGGGCCTATCTCTCGGAGAGGGCTATAGCTTTCCCCAGCTGGCTCGGGCCAGCTCGGCGAGATGTGTCGTGCGGTGTTCCGCAGGGGTCGGTCCTGGGGCCGCTTCTGTGGAACATCGGCTACGACTGGGTGCTGTGGGGTGCGTTGCCTAGGGGTGTCGGCGTAACGTGCTACGCCGACGATACCCTCGTCACGGCGCGGGGTGCAACGTACCAGGAGGCAGCACTCAAGGTCACGACGGGTGTTGCTCGAGTTGTGGGTCGGATACGGCAGCTGGGACTGGAGGTGGCCTTGCACAAGTCCGAGGTTCTGTGTTTTCACAGACCTCGGAACGGTCCACCAGAAGGTTCCAGCATAAATGTGGGAGGCGTTAGCATCGGCATCAAGCCCTCGATGAAGTACCTAGGGATCGTACTTGATAGCCGATGGAACTTCGGACCACACTTCCGAAGTTTGGTCCCCAAGGTGACGCAGGCATCGGTCGCGCTTTCGCGACTGATGCCCAACCGAAAGGGACCCAACGCCTCCTGCAGGAGACTGGACCTGGGGATCGTGCGGAGTATGGCCCTATACGGGGCTCCCGTATGGGCGGATAGGTTGGCGGTCAAGGGGAACGTGACTCTGTTAAACAGAACACTTCGAACCTTGGCCGTCAGAACCGTACGGGGGTACCGCACGATCTCCGGAGAGGCTGCATGTCTCCTAGCCGGGACCCCTCCATAAGACCTGGAAGCGAGAGCCCTTGCGTCATTGTTCCAATGGCGCAAGGAGGCGCTGGAGCGGGACCACAGGCCTGCGTCTCGAGAAATCGAGGACCAGCGGTCCCAACTCCGCCAGAATCTCATGGAGTCATGGAGGGTGCGACTTGAGCAACCCAAGGGGGGTGCCATCTTCATCGCGGCGGTGAGACCGATCATGGACGATTGGCTGCAGAGGCAGCATGGTGACCTCACGTACCGTGCGACGCAGATCGTTACCGGGCATGGATGCTTCGGTAGCTATCTGTTTCGCATGCATCGTGAGGTCACACCCCGGTGTCAACACTGCGAGGTTTCCGACGACGACACCGCACTCCACACGTTGGTGGAGTGCTCAGCGTGGGCGAGTCAGCGCCGGGACCTCGTAGTGGGTCTGGGCGTGGATACCCTCTCGCTGGGGACCATGCTTCAAGCCAAGGTATCCAGCGGGAGTAGGTGGAACGCGGCCGTGTCCTTCTGCGAGCAAGTCATGCTCGCGAAGGAGGCGGCCGGGAGGGAGAGGGAGCGTACCCTCCCCGCCGAGTTCCGTAGTCGGCGGCCCGGCCGCCCCAGACTACGCGACTACGCCCAAGACTATCGTCCTCCATGATCGGGGCCTGAGGACGGCGGGATCGCCACCCACCGTCCTTACAGAAGCAGGCTAGAAGGGTTGCGTGCTGCGAGGCCTTTGCCCCATAACACGCAACCAGATTCACTCACTGACGCGGGATAAAACCCGACCCCAATGACGCGGGATTCTCGTCCCGACCAAACACCCGCAGAGACCACAGAGGTGGTCAAAGTCCGCCGGGCGCCACTGGACATACCCTCTGCTAGTAACCAGAGACGCCCGGCAACGGACGTTAGAGCGGCCGCGGCCTTGGGCAGCGGAATTAAAAAAAAAAAAAAAAAGTATAGATAGGAAACATCAAGACTTCGGCACTAACGTATCTGTCTTCACACAAAGTTTAGTTTAGTTTAGTTTTTATATGTGTATATGGATTTATGTATGGTATATAAGCGTTATATATATTTAGGTAAGTATGTATTGTATTTCATAGTAAGCTCATCAACCTACGCACACTTAATACTTTTCTTCAACTAAGCATCTCCTTCCCTGGCCCACTGGAAGAGATTTCTTAGAAATAAGTGGTGCCTTTGTACTATAACTCTATCCTACTGTTCTTATCTCGCTCTTCCTTCTTGTGTGTACATAAATAAATAAATAAATAAAGTTTGTCTCTACCGGGAATCGAAACCGAGACTCCGGCGTCGAAAGCGGGTGCTCTACCGACCACGCAACCGAAGCAGTCAACAATATAAAAATAAGGAATCCATTGTGAACACTATATAGGGTCAGTGAGTTCATTTAATTCCTTCCCCTGGCAACTATATAAATAAAAGTACATGTCTGGGTACGGCCAGTATATTGCGTTCAACTTAATGCGCCGGTCGCGGCCGTGAAATACCAACCTTCTCATTACAATGAACTTCAATCCAAAAATCCCCGCGACTAGGTTTTTATCTCGAAAAAGTGTACTACCTATCGTATTTCTTATATTTTTATGTGCCAGTGCAAATCAACAACCGTGTGAAGACTTAGAAAGTATTGATATTACAGATGATAATTATTTAAAAGACAGTTCGTTACGGGACTTAATTTTCCCTCTCAAATATGTGTATATAAAGTATGTTAATGGAGAGTTAAGAACTTTTGGATGTTTGTGTAAAATCAAGAACTGTTTCAGAAAATGTTGTCCCAAAGGGCATGTACCGTACAAGAAGAGTTGCATAGAAAATAATAACTTAGATACGATAACTAATAGCTTATTAGAATTTTATGATGACAAAATCTTTGTCGGACAAAAAAGTTTAGAGCAAGCAGGCCTTGTTCTTATAGTTGGGCAACCAGGACGTTGTTATTTGGAAGAACCTCATTGGTTTATTCAAAAGGTGAGTATTAAGAAGTTACGTAATGAAATCCTACTAATATTATAAACGCGAAAGTTTGTAAGTATGTATGTATGGATGGATGGATGTTTGTTACTCTTTCACGTAAAAACTACTGAATGGATTTTAATGAAACTTTACAATAATATAGCTTATACATCAGAATAACACATAGGCTACAATTTATAAAATATTGTGTGAATTGTTCAAAATAAGACGCGGCGCGACGGGAACGGGAAAAAATCCAAATTACCACGCGGACGAAGTCGCGGGCGACCACTAGTATTTTATAAGTAGATGAAAAGTGACTTTTAGGGAATAGTACCTATGTAAGTACTCTGAAGTGTCGATATCTTGTTTTCTTGACTGTGTTTTTGAGAAAAATGTGCCAATAATGTTGCCCTCAGTTCAGCTACTTTTATCAATGAAAATTGCACAAAAATTCGTTATGTAGGTAACCGCGATACCGAATTGACATACAAGAATGGAAAAATAACATTTTTTCATCAATCTCATATTAATTTCATTTTGTGAAAAGTCACACGATTTAAACATTTTTATGACACAAATAAATGTACTAGGTACTATTAGATTATAATTATCATAAAATTAAAAACGAACCGTCACTGATAACCATGTCCGGCGTGTAGAAATGTGGTATAATCCACCTACTTTTTATATAAGTACCTTTATCAAGATCTTATAGCTCCAAGCCAACCTCTCCTGCAAGTGAAGCACCTGCCGATCAACGAACGAGAATCACGACCAGTGGCAATATTCTTAGGTATACCTCATTTCGTGGGGCCTGCGTCCATTGCTGGGCGCCCCAGGTACGCACTTGAAAGTATATTCCCTGTGGCGCCGGCGGACTTGAGCCACCAATGTGGCCTCTGTCTAGGGTTGGGTCGGGTTTGATCCCGCATCATTGGGGTCTGGTTTTATACCGCATCAGTAAGTGAATCCACGGGCGGCGGGCCTCAGCTCTACAGCACGCAACTATAGATAATTAAAAACACAAAGCAATGAATTTCGGACCTGCGCTGCTTATTAAAAATATACAATGACTTCCACCATATTTAATTCAAATTACAATAACAGGACGTAAGTATGCGTAGGAGTAACCTCGTTACCTACATCGTATTAAAAATAAATTATAATCGTGATAAAGCCTATCAAAAACAACTATTAAAATGCTAAAAATTACAGTATATTAAGGCACTTAAAGTCAATTATATGTAAGTATAGTTCTCGATCAGATATTGAAGACATCTGTTAGTGTAGTTAGCATTTCGGACCTAACGGTATGACACCCGTGCTCTATGGTAACTTCAGAGATTTGCGAGTGAAACACTCAAAACATTGGGTGACACTGAAAACCAGATGAACTGAGATAGTGGGTACGTGTGAGTTGTATTGAATATGAAATTTAGGCCAATTTAGGCAATAAATGTAAACAATTAAATAATATGTTGTAAAAACGCGGCACGTGCTTGCCACGACCGTGTCACTTACGTCAATTTTACATCTGTGGCCGTCGTGACCACAGATAAATTATTTTTCTTTGTGTAAAGTTGAGTGTAAAGTTGTGATGCAACAATAAAAAATATTCTTTCTTTCAAAATATTATTTTTTGGTTACTATTTAGACACACGAGTGTCAAGTGTTTTCTTAAAATTTTACAATTTGCTCAACAAAAAAGTTACCGACCCTGGGGATCTGGGTATTCGGCACAACAGTCGTATAACTCACTAGATAAACGTTTAAAAAAAAAATGTTAAACTTTTTCTTGCGTCGGAAAATATATTTGGCAAACATGCAGAAAAATCCTCGAATGAATAAAGTAATAAGAAAAGTTCAGCATACACTCAAAATTGTACGAAAAATGTTACATCAATCGTTTGGGTATTCTTTCTATGAATTAGTACGCTTACTATATTTATGCTCGTACAGAAGAGATTCTTGATTCCTACCTCCTACCTACTAGTATGTTTTGGTTTGAACTACAGAGGTTATGGATTGTCTATAAAGCCCGGTAACGGCTTGCTAAATTACTGGCATAGTGTACGTGTGTAATCCGCCTCTGCCTTCGAGAATATAGCTTTGATGTATGTCTGTCTGTCATTATTTTCTATATTTATGACTAGCTGATCGCCGCAGCTCCGCCCGCGTGATTTAGCTTACTCGTTCCCGTGGGAACAAATCACCGGGATAAAAAGTAGCCTATGTTACTCAGGGTGAATGTAGCGTTCCAATGGTGAAAGAATTTTTGAAATCGGCACAGTAGATTTTGAGTTTATTCATTACAAACATACACACAAAAATACAAGCGATGATTTCAAAGAACTAACTATATAATACAAAGTTCGTCTGGATAACTAGTTATATTAACTAGTTATCCAGACGAACTTTGTATCGCCTCAAATAAAAAAAAAAAAAGAATATTTTAATATTTGGAAGTCGTTTAGCTGTCAGAGGAAACGCCCCGTTTTAAGGAAAATATGGGTTTTAAAGTTGAATATCTCGAAAACGGATTCTTAAATCAAAAAGTTAAATTTGCAACTTCTTAATATTTTCAAAAGACCTATCTACTTAATCATATCCCAACACGATGGGGCTGACGGTAGAAAAGAAAATCATTTTCACTTTATGTGTAGGGGAGGCAATCCAAAAAAAATGTTTTCAATATATCATTGTGTAGCCCTTGGTCACCGTTATAAAGACACATATTTATGAAAAGTTATTTTTTTATAGCTTTAACCGTTTAGGAGGAAATCGGCCGAGAATGGATACAGACGGACGAACGGACATGACAAAACTATGTTTCTTTAAGTAAGTTTAGCATTTAGGATATTATATTTTCAAAAGTTTTTGATTTCATTGGTAGGTACATAACCATGAAACCGTTCAGCTTGGTGAAATCCGCATCAAAATCCAATGCGTAGTTGTAAAGATCTATACCTACAAACATAGGGACGGACAAACTTTGTTTTATACTATGTTATAATATTATGAAATCAAATAAAAACTTGTCTAATCTGATATAAAACAATCATTCCAAAAAAACAGGCGTGTACGTAAAACATTAATATTGCAATGGTTTACCGATACATCAATAATGTGACGTCATCAGTTGGTCAAGCCCTATCGTAAAAGGACATGTTCCTAACTTACGTTATTTAACGAAAATTCTTCTTTGTGAATAGGAAATATTACTGCACAATGCAAGGGTAGTCAGTGTACAATGATTAGAACTTTTTACTTATTTGATAAACCCAAGACATAAACAAAAATATCTGTTATCTAAGTATTGTTGGAAAATTTTGTATTTACCTGTGAAACGTGTAATTATTTGAATTGTCTGCTTTGGTCACATTACAATTACTTAAAGAACAAGACACCAGGCTCTTATATACAGTTTTACTGTAAACAACACAAGGATACGCTTATATTTTAGAAATGTAATATTCGCCAGCTATTAAGGTAAACCTTATTTTTGCAATTTGGAAAACTACGGAAAATTCTGGTCCACTGACACTCAAACACATATATAAAAGTACATCATCGTCTATCTTTATTACTCATAGGCAATGTTCGAATGATGATGACTTCTCCGGAATTCTCTTTCCCACGCTCTGTTGGTCTATTAAGGTAGCGAAGCGAGCGGCATCCCAAGTCTCTGGCCCTGTATGATGATATATAAACTTAAAATACTTAACACAAGTTTCGTAGGATAGCCCGTCGCCGTACGCCCATAAACAAGTAAATTGGTTAATTTAAACCAAGTTTGTTTTTGTACTGATAGTATGCTTTTACGTAGGTACCTCACCTCCTTGCTGCGGGGGCAGCTAAGCGACTTCATGTACGACTCTCCCACTCTGAGCACCTCCCCTTCAGGGTAGGCCCCTATCGGTCGGAATCGGTCCGAACTCCGTGTTACTCCTTCGCTTTAGCCGGGACACCGGATAGGCAGAAAGCGGAGGAAACCTCACACCTCAAGGCCCACTGCCGGAACATCGTAGCGAGCCTCCTGTCTCCAGCATTCAACCTTCCTTCGGTAGTGGGCGGCAACCTTGTTATCGCACCAGGGTGCCTTACTCGTAGACCCTCTTGAGAACCCCAGCTTCGAGATCCCGAGGCCGCAGCCGCTCTTCCGTCCGTTGCCGGGCGTCTCTGATACACACGCAGAAGGTATTTTCAGATGCGGCCGGCGGATTTCCAGTGGCGCCCGGTGGGACACTTGATACAAGGTTTACTTGATTGAAAGGGTCTTTAGCACAACAAAAAATAAAGATTCATTTTAGAAAGAGCCCGTGCACAATAAGGTTTGTTGTTTATGTACAATTTTGCAAGTTGTTAGGAAGCTGTCTCCCTGTTTCGTTTGTTTTAATATGTAGCACGGGGGCAACATTAAAATGTTTCTTTACAAAGTTGTCTTGTTCACAGATCTCGAATCGAGAAACAAAGTAAAAACAGAGTGACTCTGTCAATGTTAGATAGTTGTTTAATGTTAGTAGACCTATCTGACGTTGACACGTCAGATAGGTGGCGTTAGCTGTTCCTATTTATGAACATTAATTTGGTTAAAGACCTGCGTAGTCTCGTGACTGGTACACAACGATTTTTAGAACTTTCGTTAAGATCTAGGGATCTAGAATGGTAGGTATTCCGTGGTACAGTTTTCTTATTCCCAATTCCCATAGGAATACATAGGTATACCTACTACCATTAACACTTTAGTAGTGAGCTCTTCTTCTTCTTCTTTTTTTAAAAACGTGGTTCCATCGATGTTCATCGATGATTTCGCAAATGTCAAGGTAGGTACTGCTCCTATTTCCCGCATAGAAGAACTAGTTACTCTGAACTAGTTCGTGGTGCGGAACAAGGAAACGTTGTTCGGTATTGCAAATTGAGCGTTTGGGCCTCGATTTTTGGCCAGCGCCAGAGGTAACCTAAAAGGCAACCAGCCACGCGCTTCGCAAAAATCCAAGTCCTAGTAGTGAGCTCGTGTCAAGCCGAAATTAAATTACCATAAAATCTCATTTACAAAAGCTAGTAGACAAAACATGTGACAGAATCATAGTAAATACTTAAATCTTTGTTTTTGACGTGACAATGTCTTATAATTCGATGGAACCGGCTGCACGCACGAAAAAATGAGGCGTTGAAGTGCAAGCGAGAGCGCGGAACGAGCGACAAAGAGGCACAATCGGCCTCCACGTTCGGCAGTTATGACGTTGTCACGTTCAACTATCGTCAGTAAACCGACTTTACAGACAACCGATTTTATAATCGTTTGTGTATGATTGAACAGTATTCAATAAATATTTTATACTTAAATTTTTATTTACAATTATTAAAATATACATATAATAACAAGAATTACAATATACATAATTATATATGTATCTACTAAAAATATTTACATTACAAAATATCGTTTAAAAAATCCTCCGCCTCATTGCCGACTGGGAAGGTTCCCAGAATAGAATGCTGGCTGTGTTGCCACGTTGGATGGCGATACTTATTCTTTGGGCCAGAAAATAGCCAGCCCTGAGAAGCACGATTAAGCGTTTAGCCAGGGCCGCGCCGACCCCTGGCAGCGCCTGTGTGCGAACCCTATGAAGCGCCTTTTTTTATGAATCTTCATGTTTCAAAGTCTTTTTTTTTAATTATATAAAACCAATTCGCTTGCCAATTACTGCGAAAAATTAAATGTGAATCGGTTTTAGGGTCCATTCTAACATCTTCAGGTCCCCAGTGACCTCACCTGCAAGCGACGCACTTGCTGATCAACGAACGAGGCAATGTGAAGTCCCGTGACTTCACATTACCTCGTTCCATACCTCGGACATTGCATCCATACCTCGGCCTCTACGTGGGTGGTACATCAGTGTAAGTACGGGGTGTACCCTCGTGCAGCTGTGATAAAGTTCCCCGAGTAACCCTGCCCAGGTTGGGTTGTGTCGGTGGTTCAGACGCTGCACAGCCGGGCCCGGGCGATGTGTGTGGTGCCCGGCATCAGGCATGGCACCAGTGGGTGCGCAGTGCAGTAAATTATGTGTTGGTGGTGTGATTCGACCGGTCGACCCGCCCTGGCCAGGAAGGCCCTGTTTAAACTTTGGTGCCGCTGACCGTCCGCTTAATACAGCGCCATTTTTTTTAACTCCGCGTGACCGCGGCCGCTCCCATGTCCATTGCTGCGGGCGTCTCTGATGACACCAGAAGTATTTCCGCCCGGCGGACTTTGGCCACCTGTGTGGCCTCTTCGGGGGTTTGGTCGGAATGAAAATCCCGCGTCGTTGGGATTGGGTTTTATCCCGCGTCGGTGAGTGAATCTGTGTGGGCAAAGGCCCCACAGCACGCAACCCTTCTAGCCTGCTTCTGTGAGGATCATGGAGGTCGATGGTCCTGGGCGTAGATGATTCTGCGGCGCCCTGGCCGCTGACTGCGGAACTCAACGGGGAGGGTACGCTCCCTCTCCCTCTCGGCCGCCTCCTTCGCGAGAATGACTTGCTCGCAGAAGGATACGGCCGCGTTCCACCTACTCGCGCTGGAGACCATGGTTTGGAGCATGGTTTCCAGCGAGTAATACAGCGCCTAACCTAAACAACCACCCCCAGGATGCTGCCCCACTAGGTCGAGGATAATCCTGATGTGTGTTGCCGTGCGGGTCCCGGTGACCACGCATCAGTGGGGTTTTGGAACCCTTCCGTCCAGCGGGTCGGCTCCCATCTAACCACATGGTTCTACACGTAGTTAGCCCCTGCGTCTTGTCACGTACTACTGCAGCAGATGTCGGTATACGGGTTCTCACGTATACCAGACAGGTCAGATCACGCGCCCACTTTTCTGGATTTACTGGAGTTGGTGAGTCGCCCAGCCCAGTACAGTGTGTCAGTACTCAGTAGTCGCCCCACTGGGTAGCTCTGACCACTGTGTCGTCCACGCTGGCCGCCGCTGCCGCCTCCTGCACTTGTTGTGCAAATGATTCTTAGGAAGTGGATGGTAGAGCATATTATTAATTTATTATAATTTTATTGATTTTAGCGTGAACCTACTAGAATATTAACTTTTAATTAAACTATCGCGTTACATAACCTATTTAATATTCTACGGGAATTAGCACGAATCATACCGATAAATATGCACAGAGGTACATGCCTTTTGTGCCTGACGTTTCGACCAGGTAACCACGACCGGTGTAACCTGATCGAAACGTCAGGTACAAAAGGTATGTACTACCTGTCCTGTGCACATCTATCGGTATGATTCGTGTTAATTCCCTCAGAATATTATATATACTATAACATAAGTACTAGATTATTATTTTAATTTTTATTACAAACAAAACAATTTAATACGCAACACTTTGCACACACTTTCGATTAAAGGATTGTTCAATTATTCTCGTTCGTTAAAATCGGGGAATTCCCGTGGCTCCTCTCGGCTTGCGACGCACGTACCGCATCGGGTTGTGTTCATAAACAAACTCACGGCGCGGGCGGGCGCGCCTTGATGAAATTGATCTAAGCACAGCGCAGTTCTTTGATTCTAGCTCGTAGGTACCTAATTAATGTAAACTAAACAGCCCAGCTGTTAACAGAAAACGTGAATATTATCTTGGAGGAGCCTTGTACAATGCATTAAGTATGTAGGTTACTTACTTATCGATAGGTGCCAACTCTACTAAAAAGAATACGTCGTCCAAAATAATTTCGGTGGCGGCGCGGGCGCCCCTATCGTCTTGGCGCCTGTGTGCGCCGCACACTTCGCTTACAGGGGCGGCTCGGCCCTGCGTTTAGCAATATCTCTATAAAGGCGGCGAGCACTCGGAACCCATGACCCCAGTGTCTCAAACCCAAACGACTCAAATATGTAATCACCTGTTAGGTTAACATATTTACGCCGTTTGAGGCCTTCAGCTGATGCAGCAGCAGCACCGGCGCATCCGGATGTGCTAGGAAGGTGTGAAGGTGCTAAGGTGTCAACGTATGTACACACCAAAAGCCTTCCCATCTTCCACGGTAGCAACGACATACTGTCCGGTCTCTTTCCATCGCTTCGTGCTAACTAACCCAAATCCAAATGTAATATTTAAATCCAAAATCCAATCCAAAATCAATAATAGGATTTCTTTGATCGTTTATCAAAGAAATCCTATTATTGGCATAAAAATTCCCAATACTTGTCCAATTATTGGCACGTAATAAAGTAGGAAATAGATAGCCTATTCTCATTAAAAATATAAGAAATACCAATCCCTAGAAATACATAACCTTTACTTACTTAATTAAAACACTTACAAAGTTTGCTTTCATTTAGGTAAGTATGTTTTGGTTGGCGATAGCATCGGCATCAAGCCCTCGATGAAGTATCTAGTGATCGTACTTGAAAACCGATGGAACTTCAGGCCACATTTCCGAAGTTTGGTCCCCAAGGTGTCCCTTTAGGTTGGGAATCAGTCGCGAAAGCGCGACCGATGTCCAACCGAAAGGGACCCAACGATTCCTGCAGGAGACTGTACCTGGGGATCGTGCGGAGTATGGCGCTATACGGGGCTCCCGTATGGGCGGCGAAGTTGACGGCCAACAACTCAACGCTCCTTAACAGACCGTTGAGGACCTTGGCCGTCAATACCATAAGGGGCTACCACACGATCTCCGGAGAGGCTGCATGTCTCCTAGCCGGGACCCCTCCATGGGACCTGGAAGCAAGAGCCCTGGAGGCGCTGGAGCGGGACCGCAGGCCTGCGTCTCGAGAAATCGAAAATAAAATAATATACTAGGTAAACATATTCTCAATACAGTACAAAATGTTTTTTAAACGATAGATTGAGTACCTACAAGTTACTACCTAAAACTGCATACCTTCTAATGTAATAGCTTTTGAAATTATATTATGTAGGTACGATTTATTTCAATAAAGAAACTGTCATAAAGAAGACAAGGAAAATGAACGGAATGTTAATATCACAAATAATTTTATACACATTTAGGTTAAGGTCGGTAATCTGGATCGGCTCAGGAAATTATTTTAAGAATAATCGCGTTGTCATCGATTTTCTAAGAATACCTAATTCTACCTTCAGAATAAAATCAAGATCTAACTATGTACCTATATGTATACGTACATATAGGTACCAAATTATTTTATAAACTTTATTACACCTCCAGGCAGTAGATTCAGAGATTATTCTTTATTATTGTTACCAAATTAATATTGTTACCATCTGCCAATATATGGAACAATAAATTCATCAAAATCCTATTATTGGCAGTAGAATTTGGAGTGCTATGAATCACAAAATAAAAAGTCACGGCACGCCTATATTCCCGAAGAGGTAGGCAGAGGTGGATTATACACCCACACTTGGAAATTAATATAGTAAGTAGGTCCCACAAGCCTATTGCCGTTACCAGGCAATAAAGAACAACATGTTATTCAAACCAAAACATACTTTTTTTTTTTAGTTCCTTCTAGGCTTTAGGCTTCTCTAACGTCGTCTCTGGTTACAAGCAGAACGTATTTCCAGTGGCGCCACCCGGACTTTGACCACCTCTGTGGTCTCTGCGGGGGTTTGGTCGGGATGAGAATCCCGCGTCGTTGGGGTAGGGTTTTATCCCGCGTCAGTGAGTGAATCTGGTTGCGTGCTATGGGGCAAAGGCCCCGCAGCACGCAACCCTTCTAGCCTGCTTCTGTAAGGACGTCGGGTGGCGATCTCGCCGTCCTCATACCCCGATCATGGAGGTCGATAGTCTTGGGCGTAGTCGCGGAGTCTGGGGCGCCCTGGCCGCCGACTACGGAACTCGGCGGGAAGGGTACGCTCCCTCTCCCTCCCGGCCGCCTCCGTCGCGAGCATGACTTGCTCGCAGAAGGACACGGCCGCGTTCCACCTACTCCCGCTGGATACCATTGCTTGAAGCATGGTCCCCAGCGAGAGGGTATCCACGCCCAGACCCACTACGAGGTCCCGGCGCTGACTCGTCCACGCTGAGCACTCCACCAACGTGTGGAGTGCGGTGTCGTCGTCGGAAACCTCGCAGTGTTGACACCGGGGTGTGACCTCACGACGCATGCGAAACAGATAGCTACCGGCCGCGGAATTAAAAAAAAAACTACATAAATAATTTAAGTTTCTAGTATTATGTGGGAGATTTATTACCATTTTGGAGTTATCCTCTTTTACTTAAGCATGTTGGTTTTTGGTGTCAATAACAACTAGTGTTTTGATGTCCTTATGAATATTTATTACGATTATGATATTAAAAATAAAACTAGGTATGCAATACATTCTGCTGTTGCCATAATTGAGCTGAGTTTGTCGATCCGGGTCGAACTCCTAAACGACTGGACCGATCTTTATGAATTCAGATATATGCACTCACAGTGATGGTCACTATGACCGTGCCAAATTTCAAAATTTAATATAATATTTTAGTCAATTTATTTACGCACCTTAAAAATTAGAGTGTATTCTGGATGTAATCAGGTAGGTACCTATAAAACGAAGCAAACTAGGCAAAGCTTGCTAAAAAAATTTAACGTAGTTTTTACGTAAACGCAAACAAACAAGTGAAATAACACTATCTCTCCTCTCTGTCGTAATTTATGTATACATAAATTTATATATTATTAGGTATGTGTTTATTCTATTTTTTTTTATGAACAATGTTAAATTTATTGTAATAAAATATACATAATTATATACTGTAGAACGTTTGTCTTTTCGCTGGTACCATAATCGCCTCACAGAGGGCACCACTGTAGACCGGGGTAGTGGAGCGGGGTACACAAAGAAGTACTCGTAGGATGGGATTCAGGAAATATAATTAACAAAAAATATAGCCTCTGACATCCGGCTTTCCTACGAGCGCCCTCAAGTAGGTATATAGCACCAAGCAGGGGTGGATGGCCATATACCGTCCTTGAGTCAGTCCTAAGAGGTCACATGGATACTCAAGCAGTGGTTGAGGTATCCAGCACACGCTCCTAGTCCCTACTCGTAGCAAGGAATTCACAACAATATCAATAATATGCCGAGGAGGTCATTGACCCTTCGAGAATCTTGACACAGACTTCTAAAGTTACCGGTAGCGCCATCTAGTTACATCTTCGGAACTAACTCAGTAGTACGATATAGAATGGCGAGTGACGCAATCTCTAAAATCTTCGGTGGTAGTCTCGTTACAATACTAAAAATATTTACATTACAAAATATCGTTTAAAAAATCCTCCGCGTCATTGCCGACTGGGATGGTTCCCAGAATGCTGGCTGTGTTGCCACGTTGGATGGCGATACTTATCCTTTGGGCCAGAAAATAGCCAGCCTTCTGGTCCTGAGAAGCATAGATTTGGCGTTTAGCAATGTTTCTATAAAGGCAGCGAGCACTCGGACCCCATGACCCCAGTGTCTCAACCCCAAACGGCTCAAACATGTAATCACCTGCTAGGTTAGCATATTTACGCCGTTTGAGGTCTTCAGCCGATGCAGCAGCAGCGCCGGCACATCCGGATGTGCTTGGAAGGTGTGAAGGCGCTAAGGTGTCAACGCATGTAGCGTCCCACACTAAAGGCCTTCCCATCTTCCACGGTAGCAACGACATACCGTCCGGTCTCTTTCCATCGCGTCGTGCTACACCATTTGGTTCACGTACGGCCGGAAGACCTGCGGTGGAAAGAGCCCTACGAATTATGTCGTTTAGAATAGCGTGCCGAGGTATACGACCTGCGCTTCTGCTACAAGAAAGACCATGGTGTCCCAGATTATCGACGGCTACTCAACAGGTGCAATGATGCGGGGATACACAAGGTGTACCCAGCCGAAGGCAAGTGGCAATGCGGAAGGTTGTGTCGTCCAACATTGTACCGATGTTGGGCGATGGGAGCGCCTGGATCCATAACCCTGACTCCCATACTCTAACAGCTAGTAGGCGTGCACGTTCTGAAATATTTACAGAAGTGTCAATTAGTGTATTAATTCTCAATTTACAGAGCGTATTGTATATTATCTTGCTATGTATTATTGTAATTGTTAATGTTTTAATTAGGTATGTCGATGTAGTATAAGTAGTTATGTATGTTAGTTTTAGAAATTAACCTACGCACACATCAAACTGATTCAACCTAACGTTTTCTTCGCCGGCCCACTGGAAGAGATTTCTTTTGAAATAAGTGGTGCCTTTGTACTATAAATCTATCCTGATTGTTATTTTTCTCGCTCATTTATCTTCTTGTGTGTACATAAATAAATAAATAAAATAAATAAACATCCACCCATTCTGGCAAACTTTGTTTGTAATACCTACTTATATTAGTAGGTACCTAAGATGTATTTATCATACTTACATTTTAGTGCATATAGTCCGGTCAATTTAGACCAAAAAATGAGAGTGAAGGTGCATAAAGTCACAGCAAGCTGAAAATCAGTAACATTGTTCAGAACATAATTATAACTAAAAATTAAAAGTTCCCCATCATTCCCGGGTATGGAAACATTTTTATTCGAGGTCAAAGGTCAAAAAAATTAGTTTTTCGCAGTTTTCAGCAAAGTACACTAGACAAAAATTGTAGATCTTAAAATTATCTATAAAAATGTGTCATTACTTTTTTCCTACGAGCCACTGCTGTTTCTGAGATATCTATATATACAAATGGGAAATGTAATTTTTGTCCCCCCCCTCTTAGCTCTCGAGAACTGCTTATGCTACAATGATGGTTGAACTTTGAACCTCGATCTGGAGGCAAGCCAAAAAGTAGAAAATTTGACCTAGCCCTAAGGGGTCCAAAGTTATAGGCCAAAACCAGTATGGTGTCTTGGCGGATGCTAAGATTTCGGCCAAGGGTTTGGCGTATAACTTTGGACCCCCTCGAATAAAAAATTTTCCACACACGGGAATGATTGGGGAACTTTTAAATTTTATTGATAATTATGTCCTCAACAATTTTACTGATTTTCAGCTTGCTGGGACTTTATGCACCTTCGAATGTCTAAATTGACCGGACTAATAATAATAAATTCTATATTAGAGAATTGAATTGGTTGTTTCGACAAATTACACGATATCTGATATCATAGCGGTGTAATCCATACAAATATTTAACGAAACATTTCGTTTTAACATTTAATAAAAGGAAGGTATAATATACCTTAATTATCAAGTAGAGTGAGTGACCTTTTACCATTACCAACCGGTTTGGTCTGTTTTTCATGATGAAATGACTCACTTCTACCTACAGATTTTTTTTTACTAATAATTTACCGTAGTACTTAATTTATATTACAATCTAGCCAAGTTAACTAATAAGTAAATATATTTCATCTAATTTACTATGTAAAAATAAGACTAAGCATGCGTCCATTAACACTTACTCAGTTTTTATTAAGGCGAAGACACTTTGTTCATCACTACATTTATTTAGTTGTCACTAAAAACACTTTTTTTAATTCCGCGGCCCAAGGCCACGTCCGTTCTAACGTCCGTTGCCGGGCGTCTCTGGTTACAAGCAGAACGTATTTCCAGTGGCGCCCGGCGGTCACTAAAAACACTACACTAACTTGAACGGTTTCGTTAGTTTCACTCTTCTTACTATATTAGTACTTGTACAGATATT
Source organism: Nudaria mundana (assembly GCA_963556515.1). Taxonomy (NCBI): domain Eukaryota; kingdom Metazoa; phylum Arthropoda; class Insecta; order Lepidoptera; family Erebidae; genus Nudaria; species Nudaria mundana. Next base: position 4,634,061 of record OY748296.1, read on the forward strand.
CCACAATTTTTTATTGGTAGTTGGACCTGACCGGTTTCGCTCTATTAACACTAACTCACTTCACATATTTTATAGGTACTTAATGTCATATTTATCAATAAATTAATCGTGAGGCTAACACTGGCCTACACACTTAATTATGATATAAAACGAATGTGGCCACCTACATGTAAATAAAGTTAAGGTGTAAGAAATTTACCCAAAACGTAGGGAAAATTATTCTTCTCCTAATTAATATTTATATTTCTAAATAATTGCAATAAAATGTCAAATTTCATTACATGTCAGTAATAAATTTATAAGTTAAACAATTTTTACAAACAATTAGAAATCTGTCAAATGAGAATGTCACATGTAAACAATTATACATGTCAAATAGTTATAATATGTCTAATAAATTATATAATTTATGCTTTCATTCGTAGAGATTATGGTCCTTTTTTCTTGTATTTTGTAAACTGTTTGAGTAGGTACATACCTAGGTAGGTATATGAATGGTTGCCTATGTTGCAATAGTTATTGTCTAAATATTATTAATTTAGTTTGTGAATCATTATGTGCGTAATAGTTCAGAACCTGATTCAATTCGTAGTTAGTTATAACGGGAATTCTTAGTGGTTTTCAATGTGGTTAACATAAGTCACAAAAATAATGAAAAAAGTTAATAATTTAGTTGTACGAATTTTGCAGACATATTATGGTTTCGTCATAATTATGGTTATATTTCGTCATATGGTTTCGTTTCAGCAGGATATGTAACTCACAGTGAGTTACATACTTACCTGCTCAGCTGCATCAGCACTGCTCTTAATAATGTCAAGCTTGTATTATATACTGCTCACCAACATAAGTAGTTAAGTACCTAGACACTTTGTTAACAATTTTATTTTAATTTATTTATTCACTCAAGCTACATGAGAACAGTTTTAGATGTTATTACTGATCTTAGTCTACGGCCTATAGATAGATAAATAGCTAAAAATTAAGTATACATATAGTACTCCACAGATCCCTGTCACAAGTCATCTCCTCATTCACTCTACCTAATTACTACTTCTAAAGCCCTCTAGAGTCATACTTTGCACTTTTCTAACCACATACTTCCTCTTTTCTCATAACATGACCATACCATGACAGCCGCTTTATTTTCTGCAATTATTTTACCTTAAAATGTCTCATATTAACCGATAAGCCTACCAATAAGGCTGCAAACTGGATGTACAGTGGCTAGCGGTGCGGCGCGTCAAGCGGTAAGCTATGCCCGAACTGGATGATATACGAGCAATTACGAGCGGTGTACGAGCGGTGCGCGCCAATGGGCGTTTTCACATTGCACGATATCGTGTGTCTTTATCGTGCAATGTGAAAACGCCCATTCGTACGGTGGCCGCGTGACTTCATCGATGAAGTGTTGTGCCTGTAGAACTCTTGTTTTGCTTTTATCGACTGTATTTTCAAAAACCCGCCGACGCAATGTTTTGGAGCATAAATATTATAACAATATTTAATAATCAAAGTTTTGATAGACACTATTATGTAAATGCGAAGAAAGAACGCCTCCCTTCGGAAGTTCTATGCGCCTGCAAAAAAATACCCGGGAATTCCCATCTCGCAAAAATACCCAAGATTCCCAGTGCCCCTTATATATATAACACATGAAAGGTTGGATGTGTATGGGTTCTGTGAGTAGGTCTCGCAGAGGGCTATCTCTTGGTGGTACAAATCAACTCCCTCTACTTCTTCCCTCAACTGGTTTATTATTCTTTTATTTATTTTTGAACAATGTTGCTTAATATGTAAAAAAACCGGCCAAGGGCGAGTCGGACAAACGACTTCGTACCAAAGGGCAAAAAAAATCACGTTTGTTGGATGGGAGCCCCTTACAAATTTATTATAATCGGTTTTTTAGTATTTGTTGCTATAGCAGGAACAGAAATACATCATCTGTAAAAATTTCAACTTTGTAACTTTCACGGTTCACGAAGTACAGGCTGTACTTCGTGGTAACAGATGGACGGACGGACATCGAAGTTTTAGTAGTAATAGGGTTCTCGTTATACGCTATGGGTACGGAACCCTAAAAAATATATAGTATTTTATTATATTCGCATTCCCAAAGCAAATTAGGAAATATTGTTTTGGAAAAGTTCACTCATGTGTAAAAGTAATTAATGTATATTGTAGCTCTGTAGAGAACTATTAAAATGATTAGTTATTACTCCCTTTGGGGATAGATTGGACGAGTATGTCCAGGAGGCTTTGCCCTCACATTAAAACATATATAGTTAATTAATTAACAAATAACTAAAATTGGTGTTAATTCACATCATTTTTTGTGAACAGTGTCTTTTCGTACGGCGGTAGATAACGTTGTGTGTGTGGACGGTTTCGACATTAATCTATTCGTTAAGTAACCGGAAGTTTTAATTTAAGCTTTGAATACTACCAACCGAAAACATACATACAAATATTACAAACTTTAAATAAACTAAAATATAATCTTTATCATCATCGAAGTAGTTTGTAGTCGATACTAAATCTTAAAAACTTATTAAAATTATAATAGCATTATTTTTCGCAGAGTTTTAAATATAAAAATATGTGAGAAAGGGTTCAAGTTGAGTGTTTGGGAAAGGCTAGAAATAGTTAGGAGAGATGTGGACACCTTACTCAATGAACAAATAGATTTTCATACATCTCCCTTACTTAATTTGTTTGTGAACAGACAGACACAGTAGTTGTTTGTTGGCTTGTATGTGTCACCTGTCGTTTCTATACAATAACTTTAAAAAGATAATGTCTTGTATTGGTGAATACCTATTCTGTTTTTTCGTTAGTATGATTTGCGGTTTCTTACCCGCGTTAGTTATTGTTAAAAATCCTACATTGCGCTAATAACATTTGCACACTCTTACTTATAAGCAAATATGGTCCGGCTACAAATTTTGCTGTTCTCTTTGAGACAGTCTTGATAATGCCTTGTTTAGAGGCGAAACAATTGTCGACGTTTTGTTGTCTTTTTTAAAACTCTGCGAAAAATAATGCTATTATAATTTTAATAAGTTAAACTTATAATAAGTTAACATCTTACTTACCATTACTTTGTCATGGTAAGTAAGATGTTAAAAATATTGTTGTTATTGTTAATCATATTTGATACTAAATCTTTCTATTTTAAAGAATGTAAATGTGAGAAACCATTATTTCTCTCTAAATTCAATATTTTGTCGGCCGAGCAAACGAAGTGAGCGAAGCGCTTACGTTTCGAGACTGAATAATTTTGCTCTCCTCTGTTTGTGTGTTTCGAGCTAGTTGGCCAAATTTTTTATTCTTACTCTACGTAACCCTAAAAATGATGTAGTACGAAATGGTTACGTAATTTCTGTGGACATCAGAATCGAGAACATTATTCGACGCGCGTAAACCCGCGGGCAACAGCTATTATTTGTATTCTCAAACTCATATCTATTATAACGGTATGTTTTTTTTATTTACCTGCACATTCGAATAATTAATATATGTCAGACAAAAATAATAATTTTCGACATACAAATAAACTTGGTAAGCTTACAAAATGTTGATCGTAAAAAATATCGTAAAAACTTGTTTATGCAAACCTATTTTATGGTTTCCAACTAATGTCTTTATATTATGTGAAACCTAAGTGCTTAGTAAAATTTTCACTTTTCAGCTCGATGAAAGATTTTCAAAAATATAGGTCTAGGCATTGTGTTGATGTTACTAACATCTGCATTCCTGGGTCTATATTCGATTCTATAAAAATATAAATTTCATGCGTCCTATTGCACACCTTTCATAATATACTTTTTTAATTGCCCCAAGCTAAGCTTGGTCTATCAATAAAACCGGGAGAAAATTTGTTCAGTGACTTCGGAGGTTAACGTGTAGGCTGTCCCTAAGAATGCATGTACGTATGTACGGAGAGCCACAGCCTGAATCATTTGACTGATTTCGCTCAAATATAGGCAAGAACGTGTATTTGAATAGTGCAGTAGCTGAAGGGGAAGCTTATGGACATAACTTTTCCAATGCCGGTTTAATTAATGAAAAACCAAAAACAAGCGATTTCTCTATCTTTTCCCAAAAACAGCTCAATCATCGATTTTCAGCAGGTCCGAAACACGTTGCTCTGTGCTAACCTGTCTATATGTCGCAGGTTTATGGTAAATTCTAGGTTTTTGATCAAAAACCTGATTTTACTGGTCAACCGAAAATCAACCTAACTCAACTACAACTTTTATAGCATTCTTATCTTTGAAGTGTCATCTTTATTACATCCATTCTGTTTTAAATCTGTGGCATATTTATAGATTTAAAAGAATGTTTTGAATTCAAAAGAACCCGATTTAATGTAGAAACTTTAAATAGCTGTCTCATTTCTGACATGCGAACCGGTTTGTGATAAACAAACGAACAGGTTAATGCCTACAGTTTTGTTAACCTACTTTAAAATAATTTAAGCTCATGTTTTTCTCGATAGATACAGTCAATTTTTTTTATCGATTTTTCGAATCATTCTGTAGTTTTTGATGATTATATATATTTTTTTAAATGCTGTTTAAATATTAAAATGATAATATCATCTTACTTAACTTCGCCTTAAATGTCGGTTCTAAAAGCAATTATCTTAATAAAGTTGGTAGAGTTTTGTAATAAATAGAAAAAGCTGCAAGTAATCTGATGAATGATGACATTATTTAAATAAGACATTTACCTATTTCGATCATTATCGTCATTTGTGGTCAAAGTACAAAAATGACCAGTCAAAAAAATTCAAGAGCTAAAAATAAAATCCGAAAGACAAGGTTGTTCTTTGTTTTAAATCATATTTTGACACAACCTCTCACATTGCTTTATCAATAGTGTTAATAACAAATGCATATATATTATGTAGATACCTACCACTAACAAGAAAAATAATTGATTCAATTAAGTCATCATTAAAAATTAATTATGTCGCGCAGAGGTGCGCATGCGGCTATACAAATTCCACGAAGACTGGACTGGAGTAGGTAATCTTCATTCAATAGTACCGCCGCGACTCGCGGACATAACACACGTGAGTGAACCAAGTAACTGTTAAAATGACTCATAAAAGACGAACCATATTAACTGTTACATTATTTGTGATGGTGACAAATACAGTGTCCAAAGAGTGTAATATTGGAAACAGTGTAAAACTTACAAACGGATTTTACAACGGATTGAAGTATGAAGATGGTGAATATTTTACGGATACAACAGGGTTAAAACGTGGTTGTGTTTGTATGAAGGAGAATTGTGCCAGAAAATGTTGTCCCTTCGGTCAGGCATATAGTATGACCAGTAAAAAATGTGTCAATATCAAGGGTAAATTTGACCCCCCAGTCTGGGAAGGGGGCACAAGGCTGATGGATTTTAATATCACAAAGGAATTCCATTTTTTATTTTTTAAAATGAATTGTTCAAAAGAGAATGGAGAAACAAGAATACCCATCACGCCTTCTAGTGTGCCGTTCTATTTGGAGAAGGTGAGAATTGTATTAAATGTGTAAATATTTAATTAAATTAATATACTTTATGAAAGTATACCTACTCATCGTACGTCGGTAAAGTTGGTGCTTGCATAAAAATAAATATCTGTATTTTTGTATGTTTCGGCTAATCTCTGAAATTACTGACTGATTTTATGGAGACTTTCACGTGCAGATAGCTGATGGTATTAGCCGAAGGCTATTTTTTATCTCGGAAATTTGTTCCCGTGGGGAAAAGCATTCCACGCCGGAACAAAACCATGAGCATAGCTAGTAATAAATATATAAGTTTGACACATTAAAACAAAATTTAGAAGTCTCCAAAACTGATAAAAAATTAAAACAATAATTATGTAGCTACTTATTTACATAATTGGATTATTATGCAAATTAACAACTTAAATAGTTTGTATGGGTCGTCCAAATACATCTTTTTGGAGGTAAGACATAATAAATACATGGGGCACACTAAAAGTTTTGCACTTCTAGCTAATCGGAACTATTTGAATTTCGAATGTTATATTTTTTTAACGTTGCAACCTTCTTAGTAATAAAAAAAACAATTGGCGGGAAATTGTATTTTCAATTGTTTTTATCACACATCAAAGTTCTACGTATGCAATGAAATTGGAATTAAGTCGAAAAGATTTTAGAACGATGATTTTTTATGATTTTAAAAGTTCTCTCTCTCTCTCTCCGCAAGACTGTGCCGCTCGTCGTCAAAATGCTTTTGGGAGAGAAGTACCTTGTTTGAGCACCGTAAGGCGATGGTTTGCTGAATTTGAGAGCGGTCGAGTTTCTTTACATGACGAATTTCGTGAAGGGCGGCCTTCAACTGCCGTTAACGAAAATAATGTGGCTACTGTTAAGCGGTTAATTGAAGAAAACCCGCGGATTACCTATGAGACAATTCGAGGACTATTGGGGATTGGTATGAGTCAAATCCAGAAAATTTTACACGAAGAATTGAAATTTCGGAAACTTTGTTGTCGTTGGATCCCTCATGAACTGACAGCGGAGCAGAAGCGGGCTCGCGTGGAATGGTGCTCACAGATGCTACTGAAGTACGACCATGGACATTCTAATGCTGTTAATGACATTGTCACAGGAGACGAAACGTAGATTTATTGTTTTGAACCCGAAAAAAAACAGCAATCTTGTGAATGGGTGTTTGAAAATGAGAACAAGCCAATAAAAGTGAGGCAGGCGAGAAACCTTGGTAAAAAAATGATCGCGTTTTTTTTCTCAGCTACGGGTCCCATCTGTACAATTCCACTTGAAGATCAAAAGAGTGTTAATGCCGAGTGGTATTCTACCATTTGTTTACCCAGGGTGTTAGAAAAAGTTCGCGAAAGACGACCCAAAAGCCGCGTTCTCCTACATCATGACAACGCTTCTTCACACACGGCCAACAAAACAAAGTCATTTTTAGCTTCCGAAAAAGTACAACTCGTCACCCATCCTGCGCATAGCCCCGACTTAGCACCCTTTTTTTTTTTTTTTTTTTTTTTTTTAATTCCGCGGCCCAAGGCCGCGGCCGCTCTAACGTCCGTTGCCGGGCGTCCCTGGTTACTAGCAGAGGGTATGTCCAGTGGCGCCCGGCGGACTTTGACCACCCCTGTGGTCTCTGCGGGTGTTTGGTCGGGACGAGAATCCCGCGTCATTGGGGTCGGGTTTTATCCCGCGTCAGTGAGTGAATCTGGTTGCGTGCTATGGGGCAAAGGCCCCGCAGCACGCAACCCTTCTAGCCTGCTTCTGTAAGGACGGTGGGTGGCGATCCCGCCGTCCTCAGGCCCCGATCATGGAGGACGATAGTCTTGGGCGTAGTCGCGTAGTCTGGGGCGGCCTGGCCGCCGACTACGGAACTCGGCGGGGAGGGTACGCTCCCTCTCCCTCCCGGCCGCCTCCTTCGCGAGCATGACTTGCTCGCAGAAGGACACGGCCGCGCGACTTAGCACCCTGTGATTTCTGTATTCTCCCCAAAATCAAAGATTTGCTCACTTTTACCAACTCCGAAGAGGCAGTGATAGCGTTCAATCAGCACGTAGAAAACGTGCCTTCAGATCTGTGGTCCTCCTGTTTAAAAAAATGGTTCGATCGCATTAAAAAATGTTTAAAACGCAGCAAGAAACATAATATTTTGGTTTTAACATGTTGTTTTTTTAAGTTACGCAAAACTTATAGTGTGACCTACGTATAATTTATGATCATCACATATATGATTAAATGATAAAAAAATTAATAGTTATATACTGCATGTCAGGCGCCACTGGAAATACCTTCTGCGTGCGAACCAGAGACGCTCGGCAACGGACGTAAGAGCAGCCGCGGCCTTGGGCCGCGGAATTAAAAAAAAAACAGTTTTAAACTGCATTGTTACAAGAAATAGCTTTGAATTAATCTACAAAAACATGAGACATGTTTTGTAGTTTTAATTATGATTAATTAATTAAATTACTGAGATAAAATTTCCATTGACGTTTGTTCTGACGAAAACATATGAAAATTTCCTGCCTTTTTTGACGTCGGCCAAAAATTCGTAGATAGCTTGAAGGACGTCAAAATATCTGAAGAGTTTCCGAATGTAATAAAATGCCAGATTAAAATTAAAAGTTTTAAGTACATGACCCCACTTCTGATAGATAGTATTTCCTTTCTTTTTTAAGGTTCGGCACCTTGGAAAAAACGTAGCCTTTATAGGATAACTTTCACCTCCAGGGTCCAGCATTAATGTAGGGCGCGTTAGCATCGGCATCGAGCCCTCTATGAAGTATCTGGGGCTCGTACTCGATAGCCGGTGGAACTTCGGACCACATTTTTCGAAGTTTGGTCCCCAAAGTGACGAAGCCGCGCTCTCGCGACGAATGCCCAAATTAAAGAGACCCAACGCTTCCTGCAGGTGACTGTACCTGGGGATCGTGCGGAGCATGGCCGTGTATAGGGCTCCCGTATGGGCGGCGAGACTGACGCGAGGTTAACGACGAGTATATTGCACAGATCGTTGAGAACCTTAGGCGTCACGACAATAAAAGGGTGCCGCACGATCTTCCTAGAGGGTCTCTTAGCTGCGACCCCTCCATGGGACTTGGAAGCGAGAGCCCTTGCGTCACTGTTTCAATGGCACAAGGAGGTGCTGTTTTCTGCAAATGTTTACTGCAACGCCCCTGGTGAATTGTCACCGTTACACCTATCTAAGAACATGCACCAATCACACCCAAACCCATAGCTGAAAACTGCCCCAAAAGGCCTCGAAAGGACTAGCAGTTTTTGATAAAAATGGCAACATGTATTTGCACAAACAAACACACGAACAAACGAACATCCTCTCACCCCAATACCAATACCGTCTCCGTTCCGTCGTAATCAATAAATTTGAATATTTTTATATGTGTAACCTACTATATTTTATCTATATTTAAAAGAACAGTAAGTACAACATAATCCAACTTTGTTTGTAACATATACATATACATGCATTTTTTGTTAACTCAATGATTAATCTATTTGTGAATTAATAATTAATTACGAAGTTAACAAACCAAACAGATCCTATTGAAACGATTGTTTATTTTTTTAATCTTATGTTTCTGAAACTTATGTTTTCGGGCGGTACTCGTACTTGCCGGAGCTTGGTTCGTCTGTCAGCACCTGACCGCATACAGATGTGGATCTTCTCCTTCTTCTTTTTTGAAAAACGTGGCTTAATCGATGTCCATCAATGATTTCGCCAATGTCAAGGTAATGCTTGATTTTTCCCGCACAGAATAACTAGTTACTCTGAACTAGTTTGCGGTTCGGTATTGCAGTTGAGCGTTTGGGCCTAGATTTTTGCCCAGCGCCAGAGGTAACCTAAAAGGTAACCAGCCACGCGCTCCGCAAAGATCGAAGTCCAGGTGTGAATGACTTAGGCCCTGGAGATGTTGATACTCGTAGATGCCCTTAACAGTAGTAGTTTTTAACAGTTGCTATAATTCTCATCGTTATCATATAATATTTAGATTTAGTTAAATTATAAATCACAAAAACTGAAATGTTTTCGTCAGAACTCGAGCGCACAGCCTTTCCTTAACAAGTCGAATGCTCTGACCCACGAACGAACCACGAAAACCAATACCGACATCATCCAATCATTGCTTCATATTATAACTTCTAATATTAGTCATAATAAGAATTACAATATACACAGTTATATACTAAAAATATTTACACTACGAAATATCGTTTCAAAAATCCTCCACGTCATTGCCAACTGGAAAGGTTCCCAGAAGGCTGTGTTGCCACGTTCGATGCCGATACTTATTCTTTGGGTAAGAAATTAGCCAGATTTCTGGTCCTGAGAAAAATCGATTAAGCGTTTAGCAATGTCTCTATAAAGGCGGAGAGCATTCGGACCCCATGACACCAGTGTTTCAACCCCAAACGGCTCAAATATGTATCACCTGCTAGGTTAGCATATTTACGCCATTTGAGGCCTTCAGCCGATGCAGCAGAAGCACCAGCACATCCGGATGTGCTTGGAAGGTGTGCAAGTGCTAAGGTGTCAACGCATGTAGCGTCCTACACCAAAGGCCTTCCCGTCTTCCATGGTAGCAAAGACATACCGTCCGGTCTCTTTCCATGACCCATTTGGCTCACGTACGGCCTGCGGTGGAAAGAGCTCTACGAATTATAAAATTTTACTTATATCGCGCTATTTAGGTTACCGTAACATTCGGTTTTAATTTTAATATATAGAAAATATATATTAAAATTAAAACCGAATTCGTAAGGAAACTAGAAAATCTATAAAAACGGCAAAATAATTTGTTTGTGCTATGGGATCTAGACGACTGATAAACATACTAATATATTTCTAAATAGATACATGTTATACATAGAAAATACCCAAACCTCAAAACAAACATTTGTGGATCACACAAATATTTGATTCGACGCGGGGATCGAACCCGAGGCTCCGGAGTCGAAAGCCGACGCTCTACGGACCACGCCACCGAAGCAGTCAAAGTCAGTATCAAGTATCAAATGTAACTAAAATTAAATATTCTGTGAATATTTCAATCAATCAATCAATCAATCAATCATTTATTTTGTGATCATAGGTACATTCCAGGTCTTAAAAAAAATACATAATAGTGTTTCTCTATGGTCTGCCAAAGATTGGCGTACAAAAAAGATAAATTACAAGCGTCTACCTGTCGCCTGTCGTTATTCACATCGCCAAAACGAGCAAAAAAAATCACATCTGTTGTGTACTTGTGTGGGAGCCCCCGGGGTTAAATAGGTACCTAATTTTCCATTATTCTGTTTTTTAGTATTTGTTGTTATAACGGATCATGAGATACAATATAGTGACAAACTTACAGCGGAGTCTTGTAATAGGGTTCCGTTTTACACATTGTGTACAGAACCCTAAATATAATACGTTCTATCTTACCACTAATCAGACACTTTTATGCTTGTCAGACCCTTGTTAATTGAGAGGCAGGTGTACAAGATCGGCTGAAATCTTGGTGAAAATCCTATACACCTAAGGCCTTTGGTGTGGGACGTTACATGCGTTGACACCTTAGCACCTTCACACCTTCAAAGCACATCCGGATGTGCTGGCGCTGCTGCTGCATCGGCTGCTGCATCACCTGATTACATATTTGAGCCGTTTGGGATTGAGACACTGGGGTCATGGGGTCCGAGTGCTCGCCGCCTTTATAGAGACATTGCTAAACGCCTAATCGATGCTTCTCAGGACCAGAAGGCTGTCTATTTTCTGGCCCAAAGAATAAGTAAGTATCGCCATCCAACGTGGCAACACAGCCAGCATTCTGGGAACCTTCCCAGTCGGCAATGACGCGGAGGATTTTTTAAACGATATTTTGTAATGTAAATATTTTTAGTATATAATTATGTATATTTTGTACATTGTAATTCTTATTCTATTAGAATTTAGTACCTAGTTACATGTAATAGTATACAAAAAACCGGCCAAGTGCGAGTCGGACTCGCGCACAAGGGGTTCCGTACCAAAACGGCAAAAAAAAATCACGTTGTAAGTGAGGCCCCCTAAATATACTGGTTATATTCTGTTTTTTATTTGTCTGAACAGAAATACATTATTAGTGAAAATTTCAACTTTCTAACTATAAAGGTTAATGAGATACAGCCCAAAACAGACGGACGGACGGACAGACGGACGGACAGACGGACAGTGAAGTCTCAGTAATAGGGTTCCCGTTTTACCCTTTGGGTACGGAATCCTAAAAAACTTGTGAAGTCACAGACCATATTGAGCAAAGTGTATGAATATTGTAGGAAAAACCCGCCAGCGGTAAATAACTGGCTTCTCCAATATTGATGTTTTACGCACATTGATCTCGTAATACAACCGCAAAAGGAACGTATTCACAAAAAGATTTACAAGTTATGTTTTGTTCAACACAATCAATTCTATCCAAAGATATGATAGACATTACCCTGATTCTATCTAAATAAGTATACTTCCATAACACAGTAGGAATCGTGTTATTGAATTATATAAGTTGTCTTAGTTACTCATTCTACTTTATGGAGCAAATACAAAGTTCTATGTATTAGACTGACTCAGATCTTCATAGAATTTGTAACTTTTCAGTAAATTTATTTTAGGTACATAGATAATACTTGCTTCTTTTTATTTCTGACGAATGTTTATTTTTATGTAGGTACTGTCATGGTGAAAATTCGAACTATGATATCAAAAGTTGACATAATCCTATGATTACGACACGTACTATTGATTGATGATACGAGTAGAAGATTAAAAAGTTTTTTTATGATATATATTTTCTACAAGACTTTATGCAAATTGTATCATAAAATAACTATTTAGTTATTAATTGCTAAACCTGAAAAATGTAAATGTAAATACGAGTAGGTAATTTTTCATTTTTTTCAATGGTTACAAAGTGACAATTTTTACAGTCTGTCAGTTACAAGGTTATAATTAAAGTCAAAATAGCTTCTAAAGGACATCGTCGAATCTAGCTCCAGAACCAAAAAATGTGGCTTATACCATAATTATTTATCTATTTTAATGAATTAAAGGCAAAATATCCGTATCACACATCTATTCTCAATTAATAATTAAGAATAATGTAACGATTTATACTTACTACTTACCGACATTTTCAATCAACGACAACCGGTTAAGGATGTGCAACTGAACCAAATTCAAAATGAAAGTAATCGATTATCAAGTAATATAATCGTCTTATAACTTATATCGATTACCAAATAATCGATATTTCACGTATTCACTACTATTTTGACCACTGTTGTGACATCGTTGATGTCAGCTCACCATCAAGCGAGGTGAAGTCAAATTGACGAGCAATATATACAGGCTGTTACGTAAGGGTTATATCAACCCGAAGACAGCCCCATCAGCTGGTCGACCAGAACCCGTATCGATATGTGGCAACCGCCAAAAAAGAAAAAAAAAGTTAATCAAAAAATTTAAAAATATATTTCAAATCAAAACAAACGTGTCCCAACGCTACGGCTTGACGTAGCTACTACTAGACAATGAACGCGTGGTACGTATGTACAATGCCCTTGGCGGTAGCGCGGGCGTCGCGGCGGTGTGGGCGTCCTTGAAGGATTACATTTGTTTATGTAAATAAAATTTTGACCAACACATAGTTATGTTTCCCCAGATCCTCGACAGGTGCACCACGTGCAAGTGATAGTCAAATCTCTGTTTTAATCACCCCAATTTTAGAAAAATCTTACCTGTTTACAGGAAAGGTTCAAAATGGCCGCCTTCCCGCCCGATGCACAAAGATACTCGCCGGCGCATATTGCTCCACACAGCTCGTAGCATTTCTTGTATAACAGTGCTAAATGCGGCTTCAATCCGTAATTTAATTTCTTGCTCTGTTTCGCACTCGACTGCGTACACAGTATTTTTAGGTATCAACGCTCACGGTACAACTTCCGGGCAGTGCTCAAATTGCCTTCTGATGCTCCTACACAAAGCATCATCTCGTAATACTCTTCGTTACTCAGAGCCATTACTACACAACACAATCACTATACACACACAACTTGACACAACTCACAAATTAACACACTAAACAACTATTTACCTACCTCACTGCACAAAGCACTGAATGCAACGGAACTGACCTGTGACCTTGCTAAATAATTTTAAATAAAATTCTAGGAAACTTCAAACGGCGATCGACTGGGCGGCCGAGCGCATCGTGCGGCATCGTTTGATGCGAAATAGAGACAAAATGTTCCTACCAGGAGAGAGACGGAAGACTTTTCCCAGGCGCGCATTATTTGTACTACCTATTTGATGTCGATGACCGAATCAGCTGATTTTAGCTAGTGTTGTTTAAACAAGTGTGTATTTTATTCAGTAATAATGTTTTTTTTGATGAACTTTTTTTTCTTCTTTGGCGGTCGCCACATATCGAAACGGGTTCTGCTGGACCAGTTGATGGGGTTGTCTTCGGGTTGATATTACCCTTATGTAACATCCGGTATAAGTAGGTATATATAAAAATAAAATCGATTTTCTCATAATGAATAATATCAATTACATTCTAATTCCACAATCCACAAGCAAGTAGCAGGCTGTCATAACTGTCACTACTGTTACATATAACGTTTTTAAATACTATTGATAGATACAGAGACGATCAATACGGTATGCAGTTGTTATAGTATTTTAAAACTTAACCTGCTGTATTTATAGATTGCTTGCTTGCTAATGGTTATTTCTACTACCTATCAATAATGTCTAGAAAAAGTATCTAAAGGGTTCGAACTTCGAAGTCCATTCCGATTTCAGAGCAATTAAAATGCATAAAAAATACTTAACCAATGTCGGTTTCTGCGCAAACATAACCTTAAAATCTGACATATTTGTTGGAATTTGCGCTTGACTTGCTTGTCCGTCTTAAAAATACAATGTGATGAGAATTAGAAAAAAAATCACATTTAACAAGCCTTTTTCCATTGGTGTTGGTTCTGGGGCGAATGATGTATGGACGGCGTAGCAATGTCCTTTATTTACTATCAGATTCGCAAAACAATTGTTAGAGCCTGAGAGAAAGAACCTGGCAATAAAACTCACGGCCATTATTTTCTAATAGTATGAAATTACAATACATTAAGTACCGAGCTAACAGTAGTTATAGATAGAAAGTTGTCAAAGCAAAGAAAAAACCAAGTACCTACTTACGCTAGGTGCGGCATTACTCCGCCGGGCGCCACTGGAAATACGTTCTGCTTGTAACCAGAGACGCCCGGCAACGGACGTTAGAGCGGCCGCGGCCTTGGTCGCGGAACTAAAAAAAAAAAAAAAAGGTGCGGCAGTACTCCGGTTTAAACGCCGGAAAATCACTGCCCCCGGACCCGACGGCATTCCTGGCCGTGCATGGGTCCTGGCCCTCGAAGAACTCGGGCCTCGACTGATGGGGCTCTTTAGCGCATGCCTCGAAAGGGGCCAGTTTCCCAAGGTGTGGAGGACGGGGAAACTGGTCCTGATCCGTAAGGCGGGGCGGCCGGTGGACTCACCGTCCGGATACCGGCCGATCGTGTTGCTCGACGAGGTGTGTAAGCTCTTTGAGCGACCTGGCGGATAACCAGTTCGGTTTCCGTCGGGGACGCTCCACCGTGAGCGCGATCATGCGCGTGAAGAGCCTGACGGAGGAAGCAGTTTTGCAGGGCAAGGTGGTGGTGGCGGTGTCTCTTGACATCGCCAACGCGTTCAACACCTTGCCATGGAGCTGCGTTAGGGAGGCGCTCGTGTATCACGAAACGCCTCTCTACCTCCGTCGTATTGTCGGGGCCTATCTCTCGGAGAGGGCTATAGCTTTCCCCAGCTGGCTTGGGCCAGCTCGGCGAGATGTGTCGTGCGGTATTCCACAGGGGTCGGTCCTGGGGCCGCTTCTGTGGAACATCGGCTACGACTGGGTGCTGCGGGGTGCGTTGCCTAGGGGCGTCGGCGTAACGTGCTACGCCGACGATACCCTCGTCACGGCGCGGGGTGCTACGTACCAGGAGGCAGCACTCAAGGTCACGACGGGTGTTGCTCGAGTCGTGGGTCGGATACGGCAGCTGGGACTGCAGGTGGCCTTGCACAAGTCCGAGGTTCTGTGTTTTCACAGACCTCGGAACGGTCCACCCGAAGGTTCCAGCATAAATGTGGGAGGCGTTAGCATCGGCATCAAGCCCTCGATGAAGTACCTAGGGATCGTACTTGATAGCCGATGGAACTTCGGACCACATTTCCGAAGTTTGGTCCCCAAGGTGACGCAGGCATCGGTCGCGCTTTCGCGACTGATGCCCAACCTAAAGGGACCCAACGCCTCCTGCAGGAGACTGTACCTGGGGATCGTGCGGAGTATGACCCTATACGGGGCTCCCGTATGGGCGGATAGGTTGGCGGTCAAGGGGAACGTGACTCTGTTAAACAGACCATTTCGAACCTTGGCCGTCAGAACCATACGGGGGTACCGCACGATCTCCGGAGAGGCTGCATGTCTCCTAGCCGGGACCCCTCCATGGGACCTGGAAGCGAGAGCCCTTGCGTCATTGTTCCAATGGCGCAAGAAGGCGCTGGAGCGGGACCACAGGCCTGCGTCTCGAGAAATCGAGGACCAGCGGTCCCAACTCCGCCAGGATCTCATGGAGTCATGGAGGGTGCGACTTGAGCAACCCAAGTGGGGTACCACCATCATCGCGGCGGTGCGACCGATCATGGACGATTGGCTGCAGAGGCAGCATGGTGACCTCACGTACCATGCGACGCAGATCGTTGTCGGGCATGGATGCTTCGGTGGCTATCTGTTTCGCATGCATCGTGAGGTCACACCCCGGTGTCAACACTGCGAGGTTTCCGGCGACGACACCGCACTCCACACGTTGGTGGAGTGCTCAGCGTGGGCGAGTCAGCGCCGGGACCTCGTAGTGGGTCTGGGCGTGGATACCCTCTCGCTGGAGACCATGCTTCAAGCCATGGTCTCCAGCCGGAGTAGGTGGAACGCGGCCGTGTCCTTCTGTGAGCAAGTCATGCTCGCGAAGGAGGCGGCCGGGAGGGAGAGGGAGCGTACCCTCCCCGCCGAGTTCCGTAGTCGGCGACCAGGGCGCCCCAGACTCCGCGACTACGCCCAAGACTATCGACCTCCATGATCGGGGCCTGAGGACGGCGGGATTGCCATCCGCCGTCCTTACAGAAGCAGGCTAGAAGGGTTGCGTGCTGCGGGGCCTTTGCCCCATAGTACGCAACCAGATTCACTCACTGACGCGGGATCAAACCCTTCCCCAACGACGCGGGATTCTCGTCCCGACCCAACACCCGAAGAGACCCCAGAGGTGGTCAAAGTCCGCCGGGCGCCACTGTACATACCCTCTGCTAGTAACCAGAGACGCCCGGCAACGGACGTTAGAGCGGCCGCGGCCTTGGGCCGCGGAATTAAAAAAAAAAAAAAAAAAAGCACTTACAATAAACAACCGAAACAAAAGTCGCGCCTAAAACTCATTTCCATTCCACTTTATCATCAAAATAATCGTAATTTAATGTTCTTTTTGAATTTATGCAAACGAAGGTTCATAATAAAAAAAATTCATAAAAAAAAATTATAGGGATTTTATTGAATAGGTGTACACCATGTCCTGAAAAGGAGTCTTGAACCTTATGTAGTCGATGAGCCGTTCTTATTAGTTTATGCTTATATTTTCTAGAATTTATTGAATGCACGTCAGCTGTTCCTAAGGATAAATGTAACAAACAAGATGCTTTTATTAACTTAAAAAGAAAGTAGGTTAAGTAGGGTAATTACTTAACAGTATAAAAAATCAAAAGTATTTGCGTCAATAGTTAAAGTATAGAT
This sequence comes from Nudaria mundana, assembly GCA_963556515.1. Lineage (NCBI taxonomy): Eukaryota > Metazoa > Arthropoda > Insecta > Lepidoptera > Erebidae > Nudaria > Nudaria mundana. Next base: position 4,651,474 of record OY748296.1, read on the forward strand.
TTCGCTGGTTATTATTAATCCGAATCTAATTATATCCGAATAAAACTGACAAAAGGACATCGCCTAAATATTAAGTAGGTACCTACGAAGAATAACTTTAGTGCGTTTGTTTTGTTGAACGTCATTACGTTACCCATATTTCCGCATTTGAAGACACGTTGGCGGAACCAATCAATGACCAAATATCATCTTTGAACTATTCTTAATAAATTTGCAAGGTTATGTTATGTTTGAATAGGTTGCTACGGATAAAAAAACAGAAGTCAAAACTATACTAGACTGCTTCGGTAGCTTGCTTCGGTAGTGTATCCGCTTTCGACGCCCGCCGGACAAACATTGTGTGATGACACATACGTTTGTACCGAAGTCTGGATGTTTCCTATGTATAATATGTATGTACTTATTTACAAAAAAAATTAATATAACTATTTATATCACAACAGTGTCAGTATCAGTACTCATATCACAAGCTCTGCTTAGTTTGAGACTAGATGGCGTTGTGTGAATTGTCCAAACATATTTAAAAAATACTATAGCGACTTTTCTACAAGTGGCATTTTCTATAATGTTTTTGTTTAGTGGCATAATGCAGCTACATACCTAGTAGTAAAAAACTTCCTTGACAAAGATCGCATAGGTGATAAAAGAACACCGGCGCTCTAGGTTTGTCCTTACGAGGGCGTACCCGGATTGCCTGGCAATAGATGTTAGGGAGGAAATTCACAAAACAAAAATAGATATTAATATTATGTATATTGTATAATACACACACACACACACACTACACAATTTTACACTGATCTTTTACCAAAAGAGAAGATAATAGTATGCTTATTAGTAGCAGTTTATAAACGTACGTCTGAACTATAATACAACTATAGTATATATTATATAGTATATAGTATATATATAGTATATATATATATATGTATAGTGTATAGTATATAGTAGGAACATCTTCTTGTTAGGATTTCCATTATAACTGCGATTCGGCTGAACTTCGATACTCTAACTGCGAGCGGTTGCCGTCTGACCTCCACAACCCATGAGCAATATTGAAGTTCTGCGTATATTTTTTATTTATGGCTCCAACTAACCTAACCATACCTAAGGACTGTCATAGATGTTCGTATGACAACCGACGGCTTAACGTGCTCTCCGAGACAAGAGGTCTCAAAGTGTTAAGCAATGGTCACCCATCCTAAGACCGGCCCTACCAGATTTTGCTTAACTTTTGCAATGCGTGAACACGAGCCCCTTCGTCAAGTAACTTGCACTGTGTAACTAGCCACTACTTATATGGAGCATGCTTATAAGCATGTCACTAATAAAGCAAAGCATTAACAGTGGCTAGTTAATGGAGGTGGTCGAGTCGCCAGCCAACAATACAATAGTAAACAAAGCGATATTGATGTAAGTATCTATGTACCTAGGTACAACGTTTTACGTAATATTATTTACTCTGTAGTCTATTGTAACCTTGACGAAAACAGCTTGGCGCTTAGAGGTGCTTTTAAGTCATTATTTCCCAGTTGTCATTGTTACGAAAATAATGATCGTAGGTACACACACACACGAGAAACACACACATGCATGGTATTGCAAACACAGTGAGCCAAACTCACAAACATGGTCCCGTTCACACTGTCCTCCAGAATACAGGATTTTACCTAGTTTGGAGGCAGTTTAGTACACACCGATGCGTGATAAAGTGCGACCCGCAAAAATTCGGGATAGCAAATGAAATTAAATGAAAAAGGCAATGGATGATAAGGTGGCCTTAATAAAAATAGAAAAAAAACAATATAGCTGTGTTGAACTGATTTATAAAAAGTCGTTCAGCGGTTAGGTATGTGAAGAGGAACAAAGAAAACTATTTAGACGTACATACGCACGCAAAATATAACCCTTGCTGATAGAGTCAGGTAAAAATATTATTTGTAACTTTAGATTTTTCTGTAAACTGTACATTGAAACTAATTAGGTGTTAAGTCCCAGTCGGCCAATTCAAAACCTCTGTTCAGCACACACACACACGAGAAAAGCACACATGCATGGTATTGCAAACACAGTGAGCCAAACTCACAAATATGGTCCCGTTCACACTGTCCTCCAGAATACAGGATTTTACCTAGTTTGGAGGCAGTTTAGTACACGCCGATGCGTTATAAAGTGCGACCCGCAAAAGTTCGGGATAGCAAATACCCAGTTTGTAGGTCCCAGTCGACCACATTCTCTAATGAGACATATCCGTGTCCTTAAGATAACGGCAGGTGAAACTGCAGGTATGTTTACTATCAGTTTTTGGGAAAAAAAAAATGTATGTTCATTATAAATGAAGTGGTTGTTAGGAGGTATTGAAACGCTTGTAGTAACTGTATGTGATTGATTTTATTATCGAAATGTATTCTTATTCATACCATACTTTTTTTTTTTAAGACCTAGGCCGCGGCCGCTCTAACGTCCGTTGCCGGGCGTCTCTGGTTACTAGCAGAGGGTATGTCCAGTGGCACCCGGCGGACTTTGACCACCTCTGTGGTCTCTGCGGGTTTATATCATATTAGAATATCCCCGGCTTGAAACAAACAGGTTTAAATGGGCGTGAATCTAATCAAAGGACGAGTCTATACCTATGCATTTGTAGTAGGTACCTACTTATAATCTATCGCTTATACCTAATTGGTTAGTTCAATTATAAGGAGATGTGGTTTATGGCGTGTGCGCAGATGGAAACTGGTAGAAGCTTGTAGAAGGGACTAGAACAGCCTTCTCGTATGATATATACGGCTCGTATATATGACGTCAGAGGTGGTGCTTCGTTGCTTGCCTACACGCCACATAAACTTAAGACAAACGGGTCCCTTACGCGATTAATGAGATATCTTCTAATATCGGGTAATACCCGACGTTTCGACCCTGTTAAACAAGAGCCGTGGTCACGGGTGTACTGGCTTCAGCTCAGATCCAAAAGAAAAAAGTATGTATGGTCATTTTTATACCTGTTACAGGATGGAAAGCTGTTGGTTGAAGTGACAAAAGACACGCCGACTACGTACGGTCCAGACAAATACTGCATAGATAATTTTGTATTAGGAGATGCTATGTCCAATGAGACGACGCTTGGTGCTTTGATATGCTTCAACCCTCCATCTCCAGAACCTGTTAATTACAATGTCAGCAGTACCTGTAAGTAATTAAGCAAGTAATTACAAAAAAATATTTTAATGTTTGTGAGGTCTACTGTTCGACCATACGGCGAATAAGTATGACATATACATGACAAAGGATTTCCCGCCAATTGTTTTTTTTTTATTACTAAAAGTTTTGCACTTCTAGCTAATCGTAACTATTTGAATTTCGAATGTTATATTTTTTTAAACGTTGCAACCTTCTTAGTAATAAAAAAAAACAATTGGCGGGAAATCATTTGTCCATTGTTTTTTATCACACATCAAAGTTCTACGTATGCAACGAAAATGGAATTAAGCCGAAAAGATTTTAGAGCGATGATTTTTTATGATTTTAAAAGTTCTCTCTCTCCGCAAGACTGTGCCGCCCGTCTTCAAAATGCTTTTGGGAGAGAAGCACCTTGTTTGAGCACCGTGAGGCGATGGTTTGCTGAATTTGAGAGAGGTCGAGTTTCTTTACATGACGAATTTCGTGAAGGGTGGTCTTCAACTGCCGTCAACGAAAATAATGTGGCTAGTGTTAAGCGGTTAGTTGAAGAAAACCCGCGGATTACCTATGAGACAATTCGAGGACTATTGGGGATTGGTATGAGTCAAAACCAGAAATTTTTACACGAATAATTGAAAGTTCGGAAACTTTGTTGTCGTTGGATCTCTCATGAACTGACAGCGGAGCAGAAGCGGGCTCGCGTGGCATGGTGCTCACAGAGAACAAGCCAACAAAAGTGAGGCAGGCGAGAAACGTTGGTTCAAGATCAAAAGAGTGTTAATGCCGAGTGGTATTCTACCATTTGTTTACCCAGGGTGTTAGAAAAAGTTCGCGAAAGACGACCCAAAAGCCGCGTTCTCCTACATCATGCCAACACTTCTTCACACACGGCCAACAAAACAAAGCCCCGACCTAGCACCCTGTGATTTCTGTATTTTCCCCAAAATCAAAGATTGGATGAGAGGTTTCACTTTTACCAACTCCGAAGAGGCAGTGATAGCTTTCAATCAGCACGTAGAAAACATGCCTTCAGATCTGTGGTCCTCCTGTTTTAAAAAATGGTTCGATCGCATGAAAAAATGTATAAAATGTAAAGGAGAGTATTTTGAAAAGCAATAAACATAATATTTTGGTTTTAACATGTTGTATTTTTAAGTTACGCAAAACTTATAGTGTGACCTACGTATATACTAATTATTAATATTATAAATTAAGCATGTTTAATTTCAACGAAATAATTATCGGTTTAATAAATAACCATTATTTGTTCCCGACGTTTCAGACACAGACTCTCTTACGTTTTAATATTTACGTTACTTAAATGAACTCATAATCTTCATTTTCAAATATTTTACAAAATGTATAAAAATGCCGTCAGTCCTGGGCCGTATTCGGATCAGTGACTGTTAACTTTCCAGGAGGAACGTTCTGCCAACTGACCAAGACACCCTAGCCAACTCGTTTGCAATCTGCTTCGGTGGCGTGGTCGGTAGTGCATCGCCTTTCGACTCCGGAGTTTCGGGTTCGATTTCCGGGTCGAATCAGATATTTGTGTGATCCACAAATGTTTGTTTCGGAGTTTGGGTGTTTTCTATGTATGTTATGTACCTATGTATTTAGAAATATATATGTACTAGTGGTCGCCCGCGACTTCGTCCGCGTGGTAATTTGGATTTTTTCCCGTTCCCGTCGCACCGCGTCATATTTCGAATAATTCACACAATATCTTTATAAATTGTAGCCTATGTGTTATTCTGATGTATAAGCTATATTATTGTAAAGTTTCATTAAAATCCATTCAGTAGTTTTTACGTGAAAGAGTAACAAACATCCATCCATCCATACATACATACATACTCACAAACTTTCGCGTTTATAATATTAGTAAGATGTTTATCAGTTGTCTGGAGTCCATAGCACAAGCTTATAGCTTAGTTTGGGCTAGATGACGTACCAACAATATTATTATTATCTTTTCAATAAACGTAATCCGGCGACGGCTCTTTATTTTCAGTTTTATAAATACGTAGAAGACAAACTTGCTAAGTTATTAAATCAGACCAGTTTACATAATTATCAGTAACGTGTAAACAAACTTGACTGACTCGTTTCTTTCTCGCTGAATGGTTTACCCTATGATTATTTATAACATAGAATATCATTGGGATTCTCCCACCGCATAGCAATATCAATCGCGTGCAGATTATATGTTACTTGTTATCCATATAATTAGTTCCCACGGAAAAAGGGAACGGGAAGGAGTCCGAGTTTCGGATGAAATGAGCAAATTATCTAGACTTTTGAGCCACCTGTTTAGTTTTTAAAGTTGAATATCTTGTAAACGGATACTTAATTCAATTCATTTGTTAATTCTGTACATTGAAAATATCAAAAAAATAAATGGCAGGGGGTGTCAAAAATGTGATTAATTTTTTTTTTGTCTGTCTGTTTGTTTGTTCAGGCATTACGCTATAACTACCGGTTCGATTACGATGAAACTTGGTATAATTATTCTTTAATATCCTGCGCACCTACTGGCTTACTTTTTATCGTGGAAAAGTATATACAATAAAAAACAAGCTTAATTTTGCGGTTCGATCCCTAGACCCGATTACTGTACTAAACGCAAATAATAAGTTTGTCGTAGTCACCCGCAGTGGAGTTCACTAAGGGGCGCTGCACAAGGCGAAGATAATAAATATATTTCATATTTTCGTATCTTAAGATGAATTTGCATGGTATAATAGAGAATATAATAGAAGATATAATAGAGAAACTGTTGTAGGGGGGCTTTATGAACGCAATAAAACCCAAAACAATGGTTTCTGGAACTTTTGTCTGTTTGTCTGAATGTTTGAACACGCTAACCTCAGAAACCGCTTAACCGATTTGAATTTTTGATTTGAATTTGAGTTTTCAGTAATGCGTTGTGGTTTATTCAACTTAACATTTAAGGTTTGGTTTTCAATCGGCTCATAAATAAAAAAGTTATGTAGATCTAAAGTAACACGCAGGCGGAGCTGCGGGCAAAAACTAGTAATAAAATATAAGATAAGGTGATAAGGCGATGGTCCGTTCACTAAGTTCCGTGCAATACGTGCAACTTAGTGAACCGACCAAAAATTCTTACTTAAATCGAAAAATGGTCAAAACCTCTCAATGTTTTTAAAAGCCTTATCTAATGATACCCCGACGTGAGAAAAAGTTGTACCCATTTTACGTCTATTTGAGGTAATAGGAGCGCGTGGCAGGTTGCCTTTTAGGTTACCTCTGGCGCTGGGCAAATATCCAGGCCCAAACGCTCAATTGCAATACCGAACAACGTTTCCTTGTCCCGCACCGCGAACTAGTTCAGACTAACTAGTTCTTCTGGGTGGGAAAAATCAAGCATTACCTTGACATTGGCGAAATCATCGACGAATATCGATGGAGCCACGTTTTTAAAAAAAGAAGAAGAAGAGGTAACCCTAAAAAATATTCTAAATGTTATTAAAGCACTTTGTCGGCGTCTGTAAATAAGTACATTCATGTCAAGTATCATCTGTTCACTACCCGTTTGAACGCAAAGCCGAGGACAGACCAACAACGGACGAACATGATGAAACTATAGGGGATCCGAGACTTGAACTACGGAACCCAAAAAAATGGATATATCTTATGCTTATGCTGTAGTTCGGTGTCACTCTGGTTAAAATCAGGAAAAGGGGCCGGATTAATATTATATATAATACTATAAATAGGACATGGATATCTGCCCACCGTATTTATTTACCTATTTTTCACTGTGTTCGTGACCGTGACTGAAAAACGCGAGGGACAACGTTCTTGGCTATTAGTTTAAAAATAAAGTATCATAAATTGCAAGTTAATGCGCTGAAAACATTTAATATAGAACCCTTAACACGATATTCATAGCAGATGTTACAATAAAATACTGACTTAGTAATAATATGTTTCTTTAACGTTTCAGGTATGTTAATCTCTTGTTTCTTCATCATCCTAACGGTAGCTGTCTACGCTTGCCTGCCAGAACTCAGGAACCTTCACGGCATGGTGCTGATGGCGTACCTCCTCAGTTTTTTGGTTGGATTTTTATGTATGGCCACCATGCAATTGCTGCTGGGACCTAAATTGATCTCCAGACAATGGTGTACAGCATTAAGTAAGTAAAAACTGATTACAATAGGGTAAAAGGTGGTAATGGGAGTCACTTAAGCGAGAATTCAAATAAAGATAATTTATTATAAAATCTTTATTACAACCACCTAATAAGAAGTTTACTTAATCACCTATCAATCACTCACTTACGTCACACAACTTTGGAAATAATAACAGTTTTAATATTACAATTCTGACTCCCATTGTACTGTGGTGCGTACAATGGAGGTCACCCTGTGGGTAATGAGAGTTACAAAACCATTGACTGAGTCCCACAGGAGCAGTATGCGTGAGCTCACAACCCACATGCAGTACATCTATACAACATCTCGTTTTTCCGAATTCCCCGCAAATTCTTCATTTTCTACGTCTGTTGTACTGTCATCTAAACATTTCTAATCAGTATATATACATCTCATACAGAAGTATAATATTTGCTCTTCCAAACTTGCCTCTTTGCTTTTTCAGGGCCTTCTGCCTTTCCCTTTGTATTATTTATATGTATTATATGTATTATATGTATTATATATATATATATATATATATATATATATATATATATATATATGTCTTAGTTGTCCCTTACCTTTCCATGTTTTTGTTCCTTTTTCTTAATGTTTTAGAGCCTTTTTAATTTTGACTCTGATTGCCATAGAAGATGAAATTATTTTTACGAGTCCAGATACACATCATTATTGTTAGTATCAGATAAAAATAAAATAAAAAATTAAAACATGTTGTAAAATTCAACACTTACAGTTTATTTTATTTCGATGAAATTTTACATCACAAGAGCCCAAAAACAAAACATGGAAATCACTATGATGCGATTTTATTTGCTGTAAAAAATGTTTATCTGATGTATAAATTGAGGAGTGACAAGATTTTTGCTGTGCATTTAAATGTATCCCTTTAATAATTGTGTACAGTAGCGTTGTGCTCAGATATATCCATCAAGTCGCGTGGTGCACTGATAGCACGTACGCAGGATCGTATCTATTAGAATAAAAGCCTTTGTTCTTCCCCGTAACTAAATGTATTACACAATTTTTACAATTCTTAATTCATTTTATACTTCTTCTTCAGGAACCGAGGTGTCCGCCACCGCGGCCCTCCTCCGAATCAATCTTCTTTTCTTCAATTTTGTTTTATTCAGTTTCTTTTTTATAATATTTAAATTCTCAGATTTGTAACCAGCCAATACAACTTTTCAATATGCTTAATGAGGTTGTACGCGTAGCGTGCAAGCACCTTCACAGTACCTATTAACATTATACCTCTTATTGAATGAGTGATAAGACACTTTGAGTACTATTCTGTTCTTCCATGCAGTTAATTTCAAAATGTAACAATTATCACTATCATGCGAGCGTAAATCCCCAGTTGCAACCGAATACATCGCTATGAAAGTATGAAGCCCAAGGCAGGCTTTTAATTTTTACACTCCTATTTACTACGTGGTTATGCATCATCATATGTATCTCGGCTCATGACCAGACTTGATGCACAAGACCTTTAAAGACACACCTCATTAGAACGTAAAATATAATTGTTAATACTCGTTATGTAGGTATAAACCTGGGTATAAACGATTTAGGAAAAAATTTGAATGGCCTTGATTCGTGAAAAAAATCGTGTGTAAAAATTGCAACTTGCATAAGTAGTCGCTATACAGTGGGTCCTAAGACCATGCTACATGGAGGGAAAGTACCTTAAATATTATACATAATAGGTACAGGTTTTATGTCGGTACCTAGGTATATTTTATGTACTTTCATTATACACTTAGTGAAAATCGGTTAATTTTAGATTATTTATTTATTTTATTTTATTTTTACACTTTTGGAGAAGGCTTACAGACTAATAAATACATGATATAATTAGATATATGACTATCTTGCTTATAACAAGCCCCCATGAATAAAAAAAAATAACAGTTAATATAATATAAAGTAGCAACAATACGAGCGAAACACAAGTAACACAAGAAAGAAAAAAAAAAAAAAACATCGAATACAAAAGAGAAATTCTCAGATATTATGTGTGCTATATAATATCCTATACAATCCTTCCTATCCGTCCTACCTACGAGAGCGTTTCTCCTACTTGAACGCACCTGATGCTCCGTGTAGGTCTCATCTCCAATACCGCCTCACCTGTCCCTCTTACAAATACGATTTCTACTCCTATTACTTTACTGTTCATGCGGTCAGGCTGTGGAACTCGCTCCCGCCGAACATACAATCCTGTAACACTATCTTCACCTTTGAGAAAAGTGAAAGATTTCTATCTCTCCTCTCTACCCTGAATTATCTGTATGTATATTATGTATTTATAATAATTAGGTTACGTATATCTTTATTGACTGAGGGAGCGAAGCGACCGAAGTCTCCGTTTCCACTTGCAGACTGGGGAGAATTACTTTCGTCTGTACCTCTACATCTACGGGTTCTGTCAGATCATGTTTGAGGCCGTATTTATCAACCGACACACGAAAATTGAAGAAGAAATTTTCTAAACAAAGCCGTTCCCGAAGTCTACGGTTCACAGTACCACTAGTATTTATGTGTACCTATGTATTCTGTTTGTACTTATATATTTGTATGTATTTATTTATTTTATAATTATGTATATTTTCTGTAAGTATAATATGTATGTTTATGTGTATCGTATGTATCTATGTATTTCAACCGATCTACGCACACATTAACTTTATTCTATCTAGCATTTCCATCCCCTGTCCCACTGGAAGAGATTTCGTTTGAAATAAGTGGTGCCCTTGTACTAATGATATTTCTGTATTGTATTCTTCTCGCTCTTATACCGTTATGTGTGTACATAAATAAATAAATAAAAATAAAATAAATAAAACAAGAAAAAATACAAATCCATCATGAAAACAAACATTTCACACCCAACAGTTTGAAAATCACGATACCTACCTATCATTCTCAAAGAAGTCATCGGCCATGATTTTTCTCAAATTACAGACTTAATTTCAATTTAATTTAAGAGTAATAATTTTTCCTATACGGATGTCAATATTTATAATAGTACTTAATCAATATTAATGTTTATATTTCAGCGTTCATCATTTACTATGCGCTTCTGTCTGCATTCTTCTGGCTGAATGTGATGTGCTACGACATCTGGTGGACATTCAGGTAACGTTTTTAGACTTTGTTCAAAGACCCAACAGAATATTTGAGTGTGGTACCTACCCTTCTAATCAGTGCAGCATGCCACACATACAGACAGCACAGAAAAACAAAAACTTGTCGATCGCAACTGCACGACCGATCCTCTATGTACTGGATGTGTTTATGGTAAAATCAGGTTTTTGATTTAAAACTAGAGAATAACAAAATGTTTACTTGATTTAACCATAAACCTGCGACTTATATTATAGATTTTTGTCTGACCTTGAGCCGTGGAATGAATGAAAAGCCCACGTGCTGCGGATCGACGATTGTTAGTGTCGCCGCACAGCACATACGTAATGATGCCACACGCATTGACATCGACACTGCATGTGCTGCGTGCTGCACTGATCGGATTGCTACTTTAACGTTTAAGTTGGCATGTGACTGATATCCCTATTAATAGGCACGGGTGGTTGAAGTCTATGAGATGGAAGAAAGGATGGAAGGAAGATGAAGAGGATGGAAGTCCTCGTAACAGTAAAAGCTGATGTTGTTATTGTTTTATTTTATGTTGCTCACGTCGCTCACACAATTTTTTTATAAATTGATAGATAAGACCCCTATTATGACAATATATATTATTATAGTAGGTAGGTACATCATAGTAGGTAGGTACATCATATTTGCTACGTCAATAAGAAAAAAACTATGATATTTTCTATTATGTTTCAGTGGAAAACGATCAAGATCTGGAGGACCTACTTCGGCTCGTGCCCGATTTTGGTCTTACAGTATATACGCATTCGGTATACCGATACTTCTCACTTCACTACTTGCGGGGCTTGAATTTGGGATCGATGGTAGAAAGCATATACTACTACCCCGTATTAATTTACAGGCTTGTTTCATAGCAGGTAAGAATTTATTTTTCTCACTTACATTGAAAATATACCTACCTTGCACACACACAAAGCAGCAGACTACAAGTAGATTTTCAGACTTCGCAACTTTTTTTTATTGATCCACAAAACTGAACATTAGGTACATAACACAGTACAAATTAGACTTAGTATTCTCAAAAATTGATGTAAAGTTCTTCTTGATGTGAACACTGCATACATTATACAATCATTATAAGAAAGTCGATACATAAAAACTTAAATCAACTTAACCCTACAAAGATAATCTTATTTTATAGTAGTGAAAAGATAACCACACGCTTCAGAGGCGCACGATTATATAAATGATATTTTTTTATTAAATACTAACCAATTGTATTTATTAATCTGATTAATTTTAATGTGTGGCTAATGAACGATAGTTTTAGCTATATTATTTATAAATCAAAAAATCAACAGTCTTCTGTCTATAGGCACATATTTTCACATAATAGTAACTTTTTTATTAAAAACTAATTAACATATGTTTCATATACTAATTAACAATAAAAAATTAGTCGGGGCTATAATTATTTGGTTCAGAATTTGGCTTACAGGCAATCAACGCATACATACCTTGCGCCTCCGGAGCGCATTACAGAGTCATCATAACTGTAAAATTATGGTACTTACCGCGTAAAAACAGCCGTCCCGCGACGCTCTACACCGATGACTTAGCTGACAAAAAAGGACGGCTAAATATGCACGCTCATTAGAAAAAGACAGTGCTTTTATCAATCGTGGGCGCCTTTGAGGCGTAGGTTATCTTTCTAGCTAGGGTTAAAGATGTCGAAATAGTGAAAAGATAAAGGACAATGCAAATTTTCGCCCCACCCTCCAATAGCTATGTGTGATACGTTTTTGGATAGGTCTTTCTTGGCGGAATAAAAGTTTCTATTTTTTATTATAAATGCCGGCCAAACATTGGGATTTTTTCCCAATGTTTGGCCGGCATTTATAAGTATTTTATTGATTATTTCTTAGTATATTTATATTCATTTACTAGCTGTTGCCTGCAGCTAGTAAATAAAAAAGTTATGTCGATCTAAAGGATCGACATAACTTTTTTATTTATGAACCGATTGAAATAAAACAAACCTTAAATATTAAGTTAAATAAACCATAACGCATTACTGAAAACAGCATTCAAATCGGTTAAGTCGTTTCTGAGATTAGCGTGTTCGAACATTCAAACAAACAGACAAAAATTCTAAAAACCATTGTTTTGGGTTCTATGGCGTTCATAAAGCCTTTTACAAGTTTCTCTGTTATATCTTCGATGTCATCGACCACTTACAATTTTAATATATGTATTGATTTATTGGCTTTCAGGTCCAAGCAAACTTCTTTATTTATATGTCCCTATAGTGGTTCTATGCGTGGCAAACTTGGTCTTTTTTACGCTAACCGCAGTAAAAATAGCCGAAATAAAAAGACAAACACAAAAAGTTCTGAATAAGAAAGATAAACAAAGGTAAGTCAAATGATAAGTATAAAACAAAGTCGCTTTCGTTCCCTATGTATGCATAGATCTTTGATACAACGCAACGGATTTGGATGCGGTTTTCACCAATGGATAGAGTGGTTCTTCAGGAAGGTTTTTGTATAATACACGTCAAAAATTTATACAACAACCGACATTATTCTACTGAAATGGGACCAAATAATTGACGGAATGGGGCCAAATTGAAATGGGACAACTTGGGAACTAGTAGCTTTCATTAAAAAAAACATTTCCAAATCGGTTCACTCCATCCAAACCTCCTTCTTTATTCGAAGTAGGAAAGCAAATTCCCTGTGTATGCTTAGATTTTGAAAACTACTCAACGGATTTTGATGCGGTTTTTACCTATGGATAGAGTCAAAGGTTTTTGTGTATATTATAATAATAATTTAATACAATACCGAAATTGAAATTGTATCTATCGATTGAACCAAGCGATTTTGTGTATAAAAGCGTATATTTTGCGAGGCATATCGTCATTTATCGATCAAACGAAGTATTATCTACTATAGCAAAGTAATAATTTAAATGAGGCAGGTAATTTTGTGACTCTGGTGACAGTTGTTGTCATGAATTAATTTTTGTTGGCATAATATGTTGGCGCTGTAACACTGTTACTGACATTAAATAAAAACAATATTTTTTCCTTTATTAAAATATCTATAAAGTGGTATTCATCGTAACAAGAAGGTTTATATGCCCATGGCTGTGACCTAAATGAATAAACGATTTAGAATTTTTGGTTTTGTTTTGAAAAAGTGACAAGCGAACGGCTATCATGGTATGGACATGTTATGAGAAGAGAGGAAAGTAACGTGGTAAGAAAGGTGCAAAGTATGAATGTAGAGGGCATGAGGAGTCGAGGTGGGCCCAAGAAAAGATGGATGGAATGCGTGAACGAGGATATTCCCAGGAAAGGAGTGACTGAGGAGATGACGTGTGGCAGGGATGTATGGAAAAAGAAAAAATATTGCACCGACCCCAAATAATTGGGATAAGATCAGGCAGATGATGATTTTTTGGTTTTGTTTCAGATTCTCACTTTACATTAAATTGTTCCTGGTCATGGGTGTTAACTGGATCTTAGAAGTGGTTAGCTCCTTCTACCCCGAAGCCAACTACATTTGGGTCTTTACCGATGCTTACAACGTGCTTGTTGGTCTCATCATTTTCATTATCTTCGTATGTAAAGCTAAAACTTTGAAAATGATTAAGCACAGGTGCGTTTCGATCTGGTTTCGTATAACTTGTAGACAATATAATGGAACGTTTGAGGAGTAATTTTATATTTTTAAAATTTATATGAATTCTCTTTTTTTATTCTATCCCTTGAAGACTTTCTTATTCAAATTACTACAAGATTTACTTAATTATTACTCAAATAAATTGTCATTGTGATGTTTTTTACATTAATATATGTACATAGATTTTTAACTTAGATATTTATAACCAAGCATTTATTAGATTAGTTTTAACTAGAGTTTAAATAAAATAAAGTAATTTGTTATTATTATAACCAGTAAATTTATTTACCTGTTTAATGTTATTCTACAGGTATTATTGTTTATTTGTACTGTTTAAATAGTCTATTAAATCAACAAACTGTTTAAAGAACAATGACTACCTTGTTAAACGTTAATTTTGTATCCAGGCTAAAAGGTTGTCAACAAACCAAAGAACACAGTGGAGAACTAAAAGATTTCAGCAGTGTAAAGTTTAATCCATGGCACAAAAACACAGCAATTAGAAGCAGTATAGACACAATACGAACAACAGTTGGAACAGATGCTGATACCAAAAGTATCAAGTCTGATAAAGATAACGACACACGTTCATAGCTAGTGATCAAATCAGATGCACATTCAGTGAATTTCTAAATTTAGTTCTTGATTGAAAATTACATATCAAACACATGATTACGAATTAATAAACGGTGCATGGTAATGTCAATATAAATAGTAAATCAAAATAAATGTTAACTAATTAGACCGTTGAGATTAAATAGATATACTGTGTAGAAATTTGGAACTAAGCTATGAATGTATACGAAGAATATTTAGAAGGTACATAGGACATTAAAATAACGGGATCAAGCAAACTAATGCACAAATAATTGATGCAACTAATGTTGAATGAAAGCTTACTTTAAAATGAATTTATATGCGTAATTAAATAACCAAGGTTTTTCGAAACGGTTTGATGCCAACACATTTTCGTATGTCTTAATTTGCACTCATTAGTTCTATAGATTGTTCTTTTTCATTGGTATCGAGATGCACAATTAACATTTTCCTTAGCTTAAAGCTTTTGGGATCTGGAAGATTGAGCAGGTGTTTGGAAGATACAACATTTGGACAGAGTATGTCATTTGTGTTTGGATCGCTTATGGGTGTGTAGAGATTGTAGACTTGCTTTTTAGTTTTCACATTGATTAAAAGCTTATTTATGTTTGTTGCAATGAAATTACGATTAACAATTTTAAGTTCTACTCTTATTTACTGTACATTTGCATTCAGTTTTGATTACGTTAATAATGTTGATTAGGAATTATTATAAAATCGCACTTAAATACACCATAGTTGTCCCCCATAACCGTGTAAGTTTATACGAGGGTGGATTGAAAAGTATATTTTTGTATTACAAAGCAATGAGTTTGCTTAAACTATTCTTAAAACATTAAGAAAGAAATTATAAATAGATCACAAAAACTGATGTCATCGGCGGGACTCGAACCCACGGCCTTTCCCTAACACTGCTCTGACCAACTGAGCTACGATGACCACTACCGACGACATCGAATTTTTGCTTCATATCATATTCATAATTTCTACATCGCGCTATTAAGGTTAGCGTTGGATCCACCTACCGCAGTTCTACCGAACTGACGATACCAGTGTATCGTGTTACAACGATATTTAAACACTGAATTTTTAGATGACTCCTTACCAAATCCATATATTTTTGTATTTCAAAGCAATGAGTTAGCTTAAACTATTCTTAAAATATTAAGAAAGAAATTATAAACAGATTACAAAAACTGATGTCGTCGGCGGGACTCGAACCCACGGCCTTTCCCTAACAGGGGGACTGCTCTGACCAACTGAGCTACGATGACCACTACCGACGACATCGAATTTTTGCTTCATATCATATTCATAATTTCTACATCGCGCTATTAAGGTTAGCGTTGGATCCATCTACCGAGCTGACAGTACCAGTGTATCGTGTTACAACGATATTTAAACACTGAATTTTTAGATGAATCCTTAACAAATACGTATATTTTTGTATTTCAAAGCAATGAGTTGAATGTGACAACAAACACTTGATTGAAAAGTAGTCGGCCTAACACTGATCCATTTAGTTCTAAAAATCAAATCTACCAACATTATTTAGTTCAGTTCAGACCTGTTAATTGTGTGAAGTTTGAAACGTGTGCGATAATTAGGTTTAATTTTATAAATTTATTAACAAAGCAATCTGACATCATTTCCGCAAATGGAGCAAATCGAGCAGCGTGCCGTCTTTAAGTACCTCCATAAGAAGCGGCTGTCATCAAAAGCCATCCATGATTATATGGTCACTGACCATATAATCATGATGGCTTTTGATTCAATGCAATTCCCCAATGTACTGACATTGGGGAATTGCGCTCTTTTATATTCATCCGTCAAAAAATGGATAGCAGAATTCAAGCGTGGTAGAGTGAGTGTGAAAGACGAACCCCGTTCTGGAAGGCCTTCAACGTCCACTACTGACGAAAATGTTAAAAAAATACTTGACTTAATTATGCGAGACCGCAGATTGAAAATTAGAGAGATAGCCGAGATTATAGGCATCTCTTATGAACGTACTCAAAACGGGGTGGGTTCCGCGACTGTTTTCAGTTGAGCAAAAAAGGATGCGATTGACTATTGCACGCGACTGTTTGGAGTTATTTGAAGCTGATGAATGTGATTTTTTGAATCGTTTTGTTACTATGGACGAAACATGGGTTCATTACTGTACACCGGAAACAAAACAACAATCAAAACAGTGGAAAAGACCTAGTTCACCACCCCCAAAAAGGCTAAGTCGATTTTGTCGGCAAGTAAGATGATGGCTTCAGTATTCTGGGACTCGAAGGGTGTGATTATGGTTGATTATCTTGAAAGGGGTCAGACTATAAACTCTGATTATTACTGCACCTTACTACGTCGTTTACGAGAGGAAATAAAAGAAAAACGTCCAGGAATGATCAGAAGAAAAGTCCTGTTTCATCAAGATAACGCTCGTGTTCACACGTCTGTCCAATCAATGGCAGAAATTCACAACTGTGGCTTTGAACTGTTACCGCATCCACCTTATTCACCTGATCTGGCACCGTCAGACTTTTTTCTGTTTCCTAACCTAAAAAAGCACTTGGGAGGTCAAAGATTTTTGACAAATGACGAGGTCAAAGCAGCAGCAGTAGACGCATATTTTGACTCTAAGGAAGAATTTATTTTTTTCAACTGGCTAAATGCGTGGAAGGGAAGATGGCAAAAGTGCATTGAACTTGATGGTGATTACGTTGAAAAATAAAAATATATTTCATTTGTTACGTATTTATTTTCTTGGTTTGGCCGATTACTTTTCAATCCACCCTCATATATTTCATTATCTCGTTTCCAAAATTTTGAACTCAAATGAATTTACTCCAAAATTAGAACGAAAAAGTAACCTGGATTCAAAAAGTAAGAATCTATAAAATTCAAGAAATTGAATCAACATAACTACAGAAATTAAAACAAAGACATTTAGACACTACTTATTTTAACCTTCCAAATCATGGGCAGTGATTGACTTATTTGTAACTAACTGGCTTAAAGGGCATTAACTACCTAACATAAAGAAGTACCATCGCTTTAAATATAATTTAAAAAAATCAATCTCACAGACAATGCAAGTTGTGTTTAAACTAATTTCATGGTGTGTCTAACCAACAATATGTCAATTAATGTTTTTCATAAAACAAATTTTACTGTACTTAGAAATGTTTTAAAGTTTTAAACGCCTACCTACATTTTCCCATTGTCTTGTAGCTCCCTTATAATAGAAGTTAAGCCTTTTGCAGTCTAGTTTATACTTAAGACAAAGTACTTTTGCAATCTCTTAACTTTTAAAGAAACTATTAACCAGAGCCTCGACCAACGACCAGCGGTGACATGTGAAGATGTCTTCAATAAGATTATACTATTTTTATATTAAAATCAGCTAAATTACTAACCACATTTGTTATGTAACTACCAACTACTAAATTATGAGAAACTAACAATTGAATCTACCAACATCATTGTTTTTTTTATTTGTGACTAATATTTTTATGTACAGATACAGACAACAATTGGGTCAGCAGCCGCTCTCAAGAACACAGACTACAAATACATCGGTATCGACACGCACATGCTCTCAGTCCAAAGATGAAATAGGGATGCTCTCTGTTACTAATAAGATATAAATGAGATCACTAGTCAATATTAGAGACAATTTTTTAAAGTTCACTTAAGTATAGTTACAGTAAATATGATCCTACATAATCCATATACCTAACTGTAATTAATTGCAAAAACATGATTTTTAGTCATTTAAGCTGAATCTGAACGATAAATGGCAATGTTTCTGCGGGAATCGGGAAAGATAAAACTATATCACGCGGTACTCGCTTATGTATTGCTGTTCAGAGTGTATACTTAGTACCAGTTCCTTACGTTAGTTTGCTCGAATTGCGAATACATTACACACCAGCGCCCCTTGCGGTAACGTCATGGAACTGTGTGAAATGTATGGAGGAATACGAAAACGTATTTCAAATAAATTAACATAAGGAACTGGTACTAGACACACAGTTTCTGTTCACAAACTGAACGTAGATACGTAATGATTAATATTTTTTTACTCTCTCAGACGTGTAGCTGTTTTATATTGTTAATATGTATTTAGTATAGTGGGTTCTACCCCTGCAAAGCATGAAGTCGTAAATATAGACCTCAACCGTGCTACTTTCCAAACATCGGTTGGTCTTTTTCCCCATTTCCCCCCTTGACCACACTTGTAAGCTAAGTATAATAATACTTAGCTTACAAGTGTGGTCCCTAGCCGGAACACACTTGCTGATAGACATGACTGACAAAAGCCAATGCCATATTTGATCAAATTGATTCTAATTTAGGAGTCCTACTATTGTTGGTGGAGTAAGCGCCACAGTTCTCATCTCTCCGCGAAACCTCCGCACTACCTCGACATTTGATAAATAAAATAGCTTAAAATTACTTTTTTATTGACATTTCGTTATCCCAATTATATTTGACTTGACTTGCAATGTATTGTAAAGTTATGACGTTAAAGAAATGTATATCACAAAGTAATCCTACCTCAGTATTGATGTATTAATTTCAATTTGGTTTTTCAAAAGTAACTACTAAATGTGAAATCTGATTTAGACTCCGTTGAAGTAAATGTGTATTATCTTTAGTTTATGATGTACATAAAAAATATTGACATGTTAATGTTGTAGGTTACATAAGTTTAGTAGATAATTTACCAAATATTATTTTAGTCATCCTCTCCTTGTGTATTGTTACGTTTTTATTATTATACTTTCTTTTTTTTCATACTTTCCTAGAGACACCATGTAAGGTTCGGGAAATGTGAGCACGGCCATCTCGCCACGTTTTAGTTAATTGTGTACACACCTTTCAGCAGGGGCAGTCTAGAGATAAATAATCACGCGCTCAGGTTCATCGATTTATGAAGTTAGTTGAGTTCAATCTACCCTAGATTGCCCCTGCCGCAGGGTGTTATTAGGCCTCTTTGTAGATTGTTTAGACTGAAGCCATGAAAAGTACCTCATTGCTGCTGATTGTACTTTAATAATGTTAACGTCATATTGAAATTCAAGAAACATAACGAACCTCATTCTTTTCTATGTACAAAGATAATTTGTTTTCTGATATACTTACCTAACTACACCTAGGTACTTTTGAAAATGTACGACCAGCTAGATTGGGGGTCTTCGTCTTCGTATTAAGCCATAGTCTACCTCTTTATATAATTACCTTATTATAATTAGGTACCTATCTAAATGCAGGAAAGTATACTTATATTAGTCTTAAATATTAAAAGCTTTGGTTATTAGGCATTATATTATTATATTGATCTTAGATACTTAGTTCAGTTTTATTGCCTTTATCAATAAAATTTATCATAAATGTGGGATGTTTTCTTGTCGAAATGAATAAAAATTTTTATTCTTAGTAAAATAAATGTATCTGAATATTTTTTGATCTCTCTTACGTGATTCACGTAAAGCACCTTTTAAATATAGCAACGTGCGCATTTTGTACTTATTTGTATTATAATTATTACGTGTTCTTAGTTAAAAAATCACAATTAATTTTAAGATTAAATAGAATTAGAATTATATTCTCCTAGGTATAAATGATTAATGATTATTCAAATATCACAATAAACTTTCCTCTATAACATGATGTTTTTATTAACCGTGCTTTCATAAATAGAAGTTACCCTGCATTCAGTGTCATACGTACATATATCGCACGTCACAAACATAAGTGTATTATGTAGCAAAACTCGTTTTTTTTTATTTGCGATTCGAAAAGTAGATTTTTTTCTCCATAAACTGGTAAAACAATCGTTATTAAATTCCAAATAGTTTTTGAAATATAGCATCAAAAATCTTTATTGACTGTTCGTGCGCACCATTCTCGAAACAGTTGAAACAATCGCATGTTAGATAATTCAGTTGCTGCGCATCGATCGCCCGTGTCGCAACTTGTCGCTGCGAGTTATTTCGCCTCCGGCCGTCGTTTTCGTGACAAAATATAAAATTGTGACTATGTTGTACAGTATTATGTTAAGTTGATACCCTTTTACCTGTTCGGATAAATACATTTTTTAAATTTTATTGGAATTAATACACTTTTACCTGTTCAAGTTTATTTAAAATGTAAATTTCATCGAAATTATTTTCAAATGATACTTTATAGCCCCTAATTTTCATGGTATAATACTATTTTGCTTGTCAACTTTATTCCGTAGTTGGAAGTTTCAAGTCAGATACTACCTTTTAGACTGGTCATCTACCGAGCCTTTTCCCAACTCATTTGGGGTCGGCTTTCCAGTCTAACTGCGATCCGGCTGAACGTCGATATTTTACGTGGAGCGACTGCCATCTGACCTCCACAACCCATGGGCGATATTAAAGTTCCGTAGTTAGACCACGAGGATTTTGATTTTAGGGCTCCAAATACCTGTAACGACTGTGAAGATGTTCGTATGACAACCGGGACCGACGGCTTAACGGTGCTCTCCGATGCACGGAGATAACAAAATGTCTTTAGAATTGGTCACCCATCCTAAGACCGGCCTCGCTATATGTTGCTTAACCTTCGTAATGTGTTGTAACTGATTATATATTAATAACGCCTATTTTAAGGTATTAAATTTAAAAATTATATGTTTTAGTTAATTCATCACAATGAAGCGAAGTAAGAAAACAGAATTAACAATGAAAGCAATAAGCGCGCGCGAAAGAACACCGGATAGTACCTCAAATGACGAGAATAGAGACCCGTTTGCTGATGATGACCGACAGTGATCCATCGATAGGTACCCGAAAAACCAACGAGGGAAGCGCTCGTGTATCACGAAACGCCTCTCTACCTCCGTCGTATTTTCGGGGCTTACCTTTCGGAGAGGGCCATAGCTTACCCTAGCTGGCTCGGGCCAGCTCGGCGAGATGTGTCGTGCGGTGTTCCGCAGGTAACACCCTGTGCTGCGGTGTGCGTTGCCTGAGGGCGTCGGCGTGACGTGCTACGCCGACGATACCCTTGTCACTGCACGGGGTGCAACGCATAAGGAGGCAGCACTCAAGGTCACGACGGGTGTTGCTCAAGTCGCGGGTCAGATACGGCGGCTGGGACTGGAATTGGCAATGCACAAGTCCGAGGTTCTTTGTTTTCACGGACCTCGGAACGGTCCACCTGAAGGTTCCAGCATAACTGTAGGAGGCGTTAGCATCGGTATCAAGCCCTCGATGAAGTACCTAGGGATCGTACTTGATAGCCGATGGAACTTCGGACCACATTTCCAAAGTTTGGTCCCCAAAGTGACGGGGGCATCAGTCGCGCTTTCGCGATTCATGCCCAACCTAAAGGGACCCAACGCCTCCTGCAGGAGACTGTACCCGGGGATCGTGCGGAGTATGGCCTTATACGGGGCTCCCGTATGGGCGGATAGATTGGCGGTCAGGGTGAACGTGACTCTGCTAAACAGACCTCTGCAAACCTTGGCCGTCAAAACCATACGGGGGTACCGCACGATCTCCGGAGAGGCTGCATGTCTCTTAGCCGGGGACTCCTCCATAGGACCTAGAAGCGAGAGCCCTTGCGGCATTGTTTCAATGGCACAAGGAGGCGCTCTGAAGAGGGACCGCAGGCCTGCGACTCGAGAAATCGAGGACCAGCGGTCCCAACTCCACCAGGATCTCATGGAGACTTGGAGGGTGCGACTTGAGCAACCAAAGTAGGGAACTACCGTCATCGCGTCGGTGAGACCGATCATGGACGAGTGGCTGCAGAGGCGGCATGGTGACCTCACGTATCGTGCGACGCAGATCGTTACCGGGCATGGATGCTTCGGTAGCTTTCTGTTTGAAAAACATAAATTTCGTACAAGTAATATGGTATTATTATTAAATACTACTCACTATCAACACGATATTTCAAATTTCGGTTAGGCAAGACAGTCGTAAGTTACAAATGTGAGCTGTTTGAACTGCTTAAAGTGTATCATCTTTACCTACTTCCATAAAAATAGTAATAAAACTAAAACTACTATTGATACACAATCCAAACTTACTCAGCACAAAGACGAATAATGGACGGTCATATCAAGGTACGACTTGAAATATTTCAGCTAGTAGTTCTGAAAATATAAATTAGGTGGCAGTACTACCTCACTCAGCTAGTCATTCAAACGAAAACTTTGATTATTTTCTGCGTGTCGTGCAATTTAAATTTGAATAATCATCATTCACCGAGCCTTTTCCCAACGCGCAGATGGGGTCGGCTTTCCAGTCTATCTGCGATTCTGCTGAAATTCAAAATTTTCCGTAAAACGACTGCCATCTGACCTTCACAACCCATGGGCGATATCGAAGTTCAGTAGTTAGACCGCTCGGATTTTTGATTTAGGGCTCGCAACTACCCCTAACGACTGCCATAGATGTTTGTATGACAACCGGGACCGACGGCTTAACGTGTTCTCCGAGGCACGGAAGGGTCTCAATGTCTTAAGAAATGGTCACCAATCCTAAGACCGGCCTAAATTTGAAAATATAATAAATAAATAAATATGTTAATTACTGACGCAGTGCAATAGTGGAAAATTTGTTTTTATAGAGAAAGTCCATGTAATATGCATTTTTTTGATTTGACAGCGTTTTGATACTTATATTTTACAATTACTTCGTGTGCCTATTTTATTTTTTTATATTTCGTTCGCCAAATTGACGCCGCTCGCCCGGTGGTAAGTCGTGACGACGTCTAGCAATTGTGGGTCACTCTCACAGCACACTACTATAGAGAGTGGCCCTCAACTTGACGACCTACTGATGTGCCTCTTCACGCTCCGCTTAAAGTACCCAGGATTATATGTGGGAGGAAACATGTGCACAGGCAGGGCGTTCCAGGCCACTATCGTTCGGTAGAAAAACGAACGCTTAAAACGCTCGGTTCTCGCGAACATGCTATCCACTGTGTGGGAGTGGTATCTCTGCCCGGCACGCGTTGTTCGGGATCGGAAGGAAGAGGGTGGGATCAGATTGAAGAGCTCTTCAGAACACTCGCCGTGGTAAATACGGTAGAATGCGACCAAAATTTTCCTGGAAAGTAAAGCTGACCCCACCATCATATGGGATAACTAGCTGGGAAGAGAGGGAGTTTTATAAAAAACAAAACAAATATTTGACATTCCAAAATTTATTAACTTTATCGGCAAAAATATTAAATTTATAAAAACAAATATTTCTCAATCATAATATCTTCTATCTCATCCATATAACTTGGTATTGACAAATAGTAAATAATTTAACGTTGCCAGTAGGAATAGTATAACAAAACGCTTGAAATTCAATTAATTGAAATATTGTGGATACCTGTAAGTAAAAAAGTTTTATTAAATAAAATATGGATTGACGGCAAACGCCAATGGCAAACTCTAGTCCTTTGGCCTCTAAAAATAATTCAGATCGAAATTTTTTTAGGTTTAGATCAACTCGGTTTCATGTAAGGATCATTTCATTTCAATCAAATTTACCTATTTATTTATTGACAAGTTTACACCAAAACAAAAATACAACGTAATGTAGTGAGTGAAACAAAACACACGACTGAGAACAAAATGCATATGTCGCAGTCTTCTGGTTAAATCAGTCACTTGGCAAGTTGTCCCCCGGCTAGCCCGTCTGGCTGATTTATCCAGTTGGCTGCGACATATACATTACTAATGTAGGACTATTAATAGTCCAAATAGGCTGAAAATTTATTTAATATGATAAATAATATTTTTAGTACATAACATACAGAGGTACCAGAAACTATGTTTGGTGCTGTGGTTTTTCCTCGGCTAGTAATATCAGACCTAGTAATATCAGAACAACGGTTACTAAAAACAAAACGCAAAATAAAATTAATGCCATTTGCTCTTTTTACTATTTACTAATAATTTTTGGAAAGCTACACACTAAAAGAAATTTAACAAAAAAATATAGTATATTTAAATAACAAGTACTTACCTCATATTTTACATAGATTTATGATAAGATCCTCTTTAAAATATTTGGCTGTTAATTATAGCAAGTTTATATCATTTTTCTCTGTGTCATCTAAGTCATTGTCTGAAGCGTTCTTTTTTGTTTTTTTGGCAAAAGTGCATTTAATTTCAATTTCTGTGCCATCTATGAGGAATATTTTAGTTCCATAAATATTATTTTCTCTAGCTGAAACAAAACGAATACAAACACTAATTTTTTTTGTAAAGCTACACACTAAAAGAAGTTTCACAAAAAATATGGTATATTTAAATAACAAGTACCTCATATTTTACATAGATGTATGATAGATCCTCTTTAAAATATTTGGCTGTTAATTGTAGCAAGTTTATATAATTTTTCTCTGTGTCATCTAAGTCGTTCTCTGAAGCGTTTGTTTGGTTTTTTGGCAACAGTGCATTTATTTTCTCGTGTAATTCAGTTACTTTATTGCGAAAAGTGTTCATGCACAGGTTAGAATTCAACCCACAAAGGCGGTCAAAATGTATTATCATATATTTTTCCTCCAATAATATTGGCCATTCATTAGCAATACTAGTCACTGCAGGTGCAGGAGTTGAATTCAGGAATGTTCTCTGTAAACTATAAGTATCATTCATATACGATTCCACCTTAGATTCATCTCTTTCTTTCACAAAAGCATTTGATATAAGCTTGGTTTTTTTATTTCTGGCGTTATTTCTTCATCTTCATAATATGTGACTGGAACACTCGGTTGCCACTCCTTGCAACCGGAACGTTTTTTATTAATTTAGATTTATTTTTTGTTGTACTTGTGTCAGAGCAAGAGCTGTTGGGTGCTCTTTTGTCGGGTCGTTGAAGGTAGTGTACTCTTTATTCTAATTTTTTGAGAACAGTATAGTACCCCGATCCTATAAGTTGGTTTGTATCAGGATCTCTGTCATACAATTGTTTCACACAATTCTCATGCAATCACTCTATAATTTGACCTTGTAGGTAAGTTTTCGTGATGAAGAAGTTCATCTACTACATTTCTTACAATAATATTGACATCAGAAGGTAAAATTGGTTTTTCATTGTTTAGTTTTGACAAAAGCGCTGATGGAAATTTACTGTACGAGATTTGAAAATCGCTAATATTGCTATCTATGCTTGAAGTGGGGGGATTTGGAACTGTCAATTCAGATGCAGTTATGTGAGACGCCACTGAGAAAGTCTTTTCACCCCCATCCCATTCCTCATTAACTATAATAAGAACCTCATTTTGAAATTGTCTTAAAACATCATTATCTTCAATTTCTGTGCCATCTATGAGGAATATTTTAGTTCCATAAATATTCTTTTCTCTAGCTGAAACAAAACGAATACACACATAATACAGATGCAGGAAGCGATATACACGACAACAATATTGACCAAAGTTTTGGGAGACAGTTTTTGTAGCTCCCCGACCTATAAAATGATTCCACAATCTTAATCTCCACTTTCCTGTTGGTTTCGGTGCGGGAATTCGATAAAAACTGACCCAGTAGTCCAGAAGATGGTATTTCTAAACGTAAGTAAAACAAGGTACTTTCTACCTACATCAGCGAGCTGTACGTGTAGGTATTTCTCTTGCTGCTATAACCACAAATGAAGAAATAGTAAAAATACATTAAAACCTGCCGCTAACACTAACACTAACACTACTACCGCTACCGCTACCGCTACCGCTACCGCTACCGCTATCGCAACCGCTATCGCAACCGCTATCGCTACCGCTATCGCTACCTCTATCGCTACCGCTACCGCTACCGCTACCGCTACCGCTACCGCTACCGCTACCGCTATCGCTACCGCTATCGCTACCGCTATCGCTACCGCTATCGCTACCGCTATCGCTACCGCTATCGCTACCGCTATCGCTACCGCTATCGCTACCGCTATCGCTACCGCTATCGCTACCGCTATCGCTACCGCTACCGCTATCGCTGCCGCTACCGCTGCCGCTATCGCTACCGCTACCGCTACCGCTACTGCTATCGCTACCGCTATCGCTACCGCTATCGCTACCGCTATCGCTACCGCTATCGCTACCGCTATCGCTACCGCTATCGCTACCGCTATAGCTACCGCTATCGCTACCGCTAACGCTACCGCTAACGCTACCGCTATCGCTACCGCTAGTGCTACCGCTAACGCTACCGCTACCGCTATCGCTACCGCTAACGCTACCGCTATCGCTACCGCTATCGCTACCGCTATCCAACGCCAATTCCATCAACACCAACACTAACACTAACGCCAGCGCAAACGCCACAAACTTATAACGTCACTGTGTTAGTTTTAGCGTTAGCGGCAGCGGTAGCGGTAGCGGTAGCGATAGTGGTAGCGATAGCGGTAGCGGTAGCGGTAGCGGTAGTAGAAGCGGCAGCGGTTGCGGTAGCAGTAGCGGCAGCGGTAGCGGTACACCAACTTACGCTATCGCTTACGCCAACGCCAACGCCAACGGCAACGCCAACGCCAACGCCAACGCCAACGCCAACGCCAACGCCAACGCCAACGCCAACGCCAACGCCAACGCCAATTCCACCAACACCAACACTAACACTAACGCCAGCGCAAACGCCACAAACTTATAACGTCACTGTGTTAGTTTTAGCGTTAGCGGCAGCGGTAGCAGTAGCGGTAGCGATAGTGGTAGCGATAGCGGTAGCGGTAGCGGTAGCGGTACACCAACTTACGCTATCGCTTACGCCAACGCCAACGCCAACGCAAACGCCAACGCCAACGCCAACGCCAACACCACCAACACCAACACCAACACCAACACTAACACTAACGCCAGCGCCAACGCCACAACTTATAACGTCACTGTGTTAGTTTTAGCGTTAGCGGTAGCGATAGTGGTAGCGATAGCGGTAGCGATAGCGGGAGCGGTAGCAGTAGCGGTAGCGGTAGCGGTAACACCAACACCAACACCAACAACAAAGCCAACACCAACAACAACAACACCAACAACAACAACACCAACTAACGCCAACGCCAACACCAACACCAACATCAACACAAACTTATTACGTCACTGTAGCGGTAGCGGTAGCGATAGCGGTAGCGATAGCGGTAGCGATAGCGGTAGCGATAGCGGTAGCGATAGCGGTAGCGATAGCGGTAGCGATAGCGGTAGCGATAGCGGTAGCGATAGCGGTAGCGATAGCGGTAGCGATAGCGGTAGCGATAGCGGTAGCGATAGCGGTAGCGATAGCGGTAGCGATAGCGGTAGCGATAGCGGCAGCGATAGCGGCAGCGATAGCGGCAGCGATAGCGGCAGCGATAGCGGTAGCGATAGCGGTAGCGATAGCGGTAGCGATAGCGGTAGCGATAGCGGTAGCGATAGCGGTAGCGATAGCGGTAGCGATAGCGGTAGCGATAGCGGTAGCGATAGCGGTAGCGATAGCGGTAGCGATAGCGGTAGCGGTAGCGATAGCGGTAGCGGTAGCGGTACACTAACTAACGCTATCGCTTACGCTAACGCCAATGCCAACAACACCGCGTTGGCATTTATTATAATGTCACGTACCTACTACAATTTGTAGCGAAGAAGTAAACATTTATTCTTTTATATAACACCAACACCAACACTAACACTAACGCCAGCGCCAACGCCACAAACTTATAACGTCACTGTTAGTTTTAGCGTTAGTGGCAGCGGTAGCGGTAGCGATAGTGGTAGCGATAGCGGTAGCGATAGCGGTAGCGATAGCGGTAGCGATAGCGGTAGCGATAGCGGTAGCGATAGCGGTAGCGATAGCGGTAGCGATAGCGGTAGTGATAGCGGTAGCGATAGCGGTAGCGATAGCGGTAGCGATAGCGATAGCGATAGCGGTAGCGATAGCGGTAGCGATAGCGGTAGCGATAGCGGTAGAGATAGCGGGAGCGGAAGCAGTAGCGGCAGCGGTAGCGGTAACACCAACACCGCCGTAAATTGCCATCAGATCACTGTGGTCAAATAGTATCCTTTCCCAAGAGTAATAATAGTCAGTATAATGAGAAAATTATGTGTAGGCCCATAAACTCTAATAGAATTAAAGAATTCAAAAATTTGTTCGAGAAAAAGCTTAATTCTATAGTTTATATAGGTAATAATCCTGAGGTCCATTATAATAGTTTATTTAGTACATTATATGATGCTTTTTCAGACACATTCAAACAAAAATACCAAAATCGTAGTGTTAAAACGAAATTTTGTGAGTGGGCAACAGTAGGCATTTATAAAAGAAGACGAACGCTGTTTGATCTATATGCACAAAAATGATACAGATTTGATAAAAGTTTCGCTGAATATGTTAGGAATTACTCCAAAGTATTCAAAAAAGTATGTAGACAGGCTAAATCCATTCACATCAAAAGGAAAATAATTGAGGCTCCTAACAAAATAAAAGAAACATGGAAAGTTATAAACAAAGAGTCAGGTAAATGTAAAGTGAGGGATACTGTTACTAAAATTAAATTAGAAAACAAGAATATAACCTCTCCGAAAGATATTGTAAATGCATTTGAAGATTATTTTACCAACATTCCATTTAAAGTAACTTCTTCTGTTAATTCATGTGCCCTCGGTGCGGTGGCCCTTCTCGAAAGTAATATTGGTTCTTCATCTAAATTTAACTTCAAACATATAGACCCCAGTGACATCTTGAAAGCATTTAAAAATCTCAAAATTAAAAAGTCGGAAAATCACTGGGGCATATCAGTTAGCTTAATAAGTAATGTAGGTAATTGATATCATTGCACCTGACTTGGCACTAATTTTTAATGAATGTGTAGATGAAGGTATATTCCCTAACCTAATGAAAAATAGTAGACTAAAACCATTATTTAAGAAGGGATCTAAGTCCGAACTTGGAAACTACCGCCTCATTTCTATTTTGCCAGCTCTGAGTAAGGTGTTTGAGAGAGTGATGCTAAATCAAATGCAAGTCCACTTCACGACCAACAATATTTTCCACAGCCAGAAATTTGGCTTTACTCGCGGAAAATCTACCACCAATGCGGGAGTAACCCTTATTAGCTTGATTTACGACGCATGGGAGGGATCACAGGATGCCATTGGGGTATTCTGCGATCTGTCTAAAGCATTTGATTGTGTTGACCATCAGACACTTTTGCTAAAGTTACGTCGGTATGGTTTTGACAAAAAATCCTTAGAACTATTAGGATCTTACCTGACAGATAGGCTGCAGACTGTTCATGTGAACAACGTTAAGTCAAACGGAGCTAACGTCAAAATAGGCGTACCTCAGGGATCAATTCTAGGGCCTTTTCTCTTCTTGGTTTATGTTAATGACTTGCCTTGCATGATCGAGGCACAAGCTGGCATAGTAATGTTCGCGGATGATACATCACTTATATTCAAAGTAAATCGGCATAGTACAGATGCGAATAATGTTAATAATATTTTAAATGATATTTCAAATTGGTTTTCTACAAACAACCTATTGTTGAATGCAGAAAAGACCAAATGCGTTAAATTTACAATGCCCAATGTCAGACAAGCAAACGTCCATGTCGTGCTGGGTAGCCAAAGGTTAGAATTTGTAAATAACACTACTTTTTTAGGAATAACAATAGATTCTAAATTACAATGGGGTGACCATATCACCATTTTAGCTAATAAGCTTAGCTCTGATGCAGATGCTGTGAGACGGATTAGGCAGTTGACAAATGTATCTACTGCTAGTCTAGTTTACTTTGGTTACTTCCATAGCTTGATGTCCTATGAAATACTACTTTGGGGAAATGCAGCAGATATATAAACAATTTTTATATTACAAAAGAGGGCAGTCCGTGCCATTTATTGTTTGGGTAAAAGAGATTCTCTTAGGGAGCGATTTAAAGATATTAATATTTTAACTGTAGCTTCCCAATATATATTTGATAACATACTGTATGTCAGGAAAAATATATCTAGCTGTACTAAAGTAAGTGACGTTACAGACAGAAATCTACGTAATAAAAATAAACTACTCCCTCCGTGTTATCGGCTTAGCAAGGTTAGTCATTCTTTCAAGGGGGAAGGTATACGCTTTTATAATATATTGCCTGAATCGGTCCTTTGTATGCCCGACAATAAATTTAAAACCTTTATAAAGACCACTTTATGTCAAAAAGCATATTATAAGACAGTTGATTACGTAATGGTAAGTTAGATGTTAAAAACTTTTTAAATATATATATAATAGCATTATTTTTTGCAGAGTTAAAAGACAACAAAACGTCGACAATTGTTTCGCCTCTAAACGAGACATTATCAAGACTGTCTCAAAGAGAACATCAAAATTTGTAGTCAGAACCGCCGGAATGCCGACAGGGCCACTGGCTTTCCGCGTGTCGAGTGATCGCAGCACTGCCCGTACATCGCATTACCAGAGTACAATGTCAGGCATAGTGTGGCCACAGTTGGCGATGGCGGGGAGCTGCAGGCCACGGTCATCGACCCGGGAATTAGCCGCAAAGAGGTCTGCTAGCATATCCGCTTTCTCTTGGGCTTTGTGAGCCAGTGTTCCATCTGGGTAACACAGTGGTGGCAGCGAGGGCTGACAAAAGTTAGATTGCACGGCTTTGGCCAGTTGCCAGAATCCACGGCTGCCCGTGAGATGGGAAGTGAGCTCCTGACCAAGCCGCGCGACCCACTGGGCATCCGCTCTCTTAAAGGC
The DNA here is from genome assembly GCA_963556515.1 of Nudaria mundana. Taxonomy (NCBI): domain Eukaryota; kingdom Metazoa; phylum Arthropoda; class Insecta; order Lepidoptera; family Erebidae; genus Nudaria; species Nudaria mundana. Next base: position 4,682,922 of record OY748296.1, read on the forward strand.
CCTCTTGCTGGATTTTGTGGCCCGGTTGTACGCTGCTTTGAGGTGGCCCACGTTTGGGTCGCGCACAGCCCGGGCCCTGATCCAGGCGCAATATGCCGACTGTTTTTGTCGAACAGCTTTGACACAATCTCGCCCGAACCAGAGACGGGCTCTGCGGATACTGGCGACATCAGTGAAAGGGATGTAATATTCCATCCCTAAACTGATCTCGCCAGCAATTGCAGAAGCGCTATCCGAAGGAGCCTTTCCTACAAAGCAGCGCTGGCTCCAGGGGACGAACGCATAATAATCGCGTAGACCGTCCCAATCTGCTGACGAGTAGTGCCATAGTCGTCGTGATATTTGTATAGCACGTGCAGGAGGTGACACCTTCATGCCAGCGTGAACAACACAGTGGTCGGAACTACCCAATGGGGCTCCTGCCGAAACACTGTATTGGGCTGGGTGACTCGTCAGCAGTAGATCCAGCAGAGCGGGCGCGTGATCTGACCTGTCTGGTATCCGGGTGATCCCACATACCATCTGGGTCAGACCGTGGGAGAGAGCGAACGCATGGGCGGCCCTACCCACATGATCAGTCCTGAGGGACCCCAGCCATTCAATGTGATGGCCATTGAAGTCACCCAGAAATACTAGGTCAGCGTTTGGGAACCGCACCTGCGCTTCATCAGCCCTCTCGCTGAGGTACTGGAAGAGATTTGCTGTCTCAGAATCTCCTGTGTGGCAACGGTAGACGCACACGTAGGTCTGGCTCATAGAGCCATGGTCTGCGTGCAGCCAAAGGACGGAGTTGAAGGGGTTCTCTAGGCAGTGCAACGGGCGGCAGCAAACATCCGCCCTAACGAACACGCACACCCCGGCTTTGTCTCGAAATTGTTCCTCGATCACATAGCCGGGGTAACACAAGTAAGACATGTCGTCAGGGCGGCGTATTTGTATCTCCGTGAGGAACATCACAGCAGGCCGTGCCGTCTCAAGGTGATGGTGGACGGCATCGAGGTTCGCATGGAGTCCACGGATGTTAGTGAACTCCACCTCGAAAAGTGAAATTGTGGGGTTTTCTAGGGCCGCTTTGAATCGTTTACTTTTTTTTTGTTGCACTGCCATTGTGGATTTGAAGAAGAACCGTGTGGTTAGGTCTGCTCGCCGGACGGAAGGGCTCCCAAACCCCCCTGATGCAAGGCCATCGCTACCCCACACCGGTTACCACCCGGAGCGGCGATCCCACATTAGCATTATGCGCAACATGTGGGGCAGCCTCCTGGGGTGGTTGGTCCCAGGCGGGCCCCATGACTGTGTTGCAGGCGGCCGCGGCAACGCCGTTGCTAAGGGTCTCCCTGGCCGGCGAATCGACCCACACCACCCACACTAGACTCCGTTTCGACCCCACTGGTCCAATGCCTGCTGCACCATACATCGCCCCGGGCCAGAGAGGGTGCAGACGCTGAACCTCTAACGCAACCCAGTCTGGGCTGGGTTACTTGGGGGCTTTAGCACATCTGCACGGTGGTACCCCCCACCGTGCAGATGTGCGGCCCCTACGTGGCGTGGCCCCACGTAGGGGCCGAAGCCACTCTATAGGTACCGTAAATTAACGAGCCTCGTTCGTTGACCAGCAGGTGCGCGACTAGCAGGTGAGGTCGCTGGGGCACTAAAGATGTTGGTAGAGCCCCTTTGCACCCCAATGTGATGACCCCTGATGTGTCACTTCATGCAGTGATAGGCTAATAGAATCTTTTGCTAATAATGGTAGTTGTCTATGTTTTTGATAATAGTGAAGAATAGTTTATCCATTGCTGAGGTTAAAAAAATATTTGACAATACCACTAGACAGTGAAGACGAATGAGACTCCTAATGTGCTGGAAGTTATGAAAATATTTCCACAATTAGGACTGCTGTCAACCAACTTTGTAAAATGTTTAGGGATGTTGATTATGAAGAGCAATGTGTTTCACTGAACAGGTATGCACCCCTTGCAGCACCACTTTCAGGGTCCCATGACGATGTAACTGGAAATCCTGGCATACTTGGTGCCGATACGCAGCAGCATATTACTGTATCAAACCACTATAGTTCAATTACTGCAGTTCTCCAAGTACAGCATCTGGGTCAACTGTTTTATGAACACCCCAAGTTGTATTTTCTGCATCTACTGCACCACGGAAGCTACTTCTAGACCTAGTGCATCCGTCGTCAGAAGAAATAAAAATATCCAGTCTACCACCATTCGTTCAAACTTAGATTTTAGAGCCACCGACTACAAAACTGAAACGCTATTTCATGTGAAGTACTAGATTATGACATCCTAAACAATATCATAAGTGAAATGTATAAGTTTAGTCTTATAACAAATCCATCGAAACTCAGTTCTGTATTTTTACAGAGCACGTACAGAGCTGAAAAAAAATTATAGGTGTTTGTCTGCTTATGGGTATTGCTCCATTGCCCCATACTCGAATGTACTACTGTAAACAGGAAACAAGTGTATGTAATTAGAGTACCTACTACCCGTGTACTGTACCTAACTAATATGGTAATTATAGTCAAATAGCTGAAATATTCAAAAAACAGGAAACAAGTGTATGTAAAGTACCTATATACTACCAGTGTGCTGTAGAATTATTGATGGGCATTGACGTCACTAATACCCGCTAAATCTATTAACAATGTCGAGGATTCTTGATATTTACTGCTTTTCCCTTTAATATTCTCCTTGTTAGAAAAAGGTCATGGGTTCGAGTCCTACCGATGACATTTAAGTTTTTGTGATTTATAATTTCATGTTGTCATAAATTGCTTGACGTCACCATCTGTTGTTCATAATTGAGCGATTAGGTAAATAACTGACAAATTGTTTCACAAGAAGAATTATTACAAGCGTGTTGAAACAAACTCTGTACATTTTGCTCCTTGATATCCTTAGTGCTTATTAGTTGTTCATTGGTCAATGGTTGTATTACAACCATTAACCAATGAACCAGTTTGGGTGCAAAGGGGCCCTTCTTACATCTATCGGGCCCCAGCGACCTCACCTGCTAGTGGCGCACCTGCTGATTAACGGACGAGGTTCGTATATTACGGTACCCATGTGGTGGCTTTGGCCCCTACGTGGATACCAGGTGGTACAACAGTGTTGGTCCGGGGGGGTACCACCGTGCAGCTGTGCTAAAGCGCCCCAAGTAACCCAGCCCAGGCTGGGTTGCGTTAGGGGTTCAGCAGCGGCACTGCCGGGCCCGGGGCGGTGTATGGTGCGGCAGGCAGGGGTCCAGTGGGGGCGAAGCGGAGTCTAGTGTGGGTGGTGTGGGTCGATTCGCCGGCCAGAGAGACCCTTAGCAACGGCGTTGCCGCGGCCGCCCGCAACATAGTCATGGGGCCCGCCTGGGACCAACCACCCCAGTAGGCTGCCCCACATGTTGCGCATAATCCTGTTGTGGGGTCGCCGCTCCGGGTGGTAACCGGTGTGGGGTAGCGGCGGCCTTGCATCAGGGGGGTTTGGGAGCCCTTCCGTCCGGCGGGTCGGCTCCGACCTAACCACACGGTTCTAGACGAAGCTAGCCTCTGCACTTTGTCACTTACTGCCGCACCAAATATCGCCCTGTCTTCACGCTTCCCCATATTTCACAATGACAGTGCAACAAGAGAATAGACGGTACACAGCGGCCCCTAGAAACCCCACAAAGTTGACTTCGTTTGAGGTGGAGTTCGCGAATATCCGCGGACTCCATGCAAACCTCGATACCGTCCACCATCACCTGGAGTCGGCACGGCCTTCTGTGATGTTCCTAACGGAGACACAGATACGACGCCCTGACGACACGTCGTACCTCTGTTACCCGGGCTATATTATTGAGGAACAATTCCGCGATAAAGCCGGGGTGTGCGTGTTCGTTAGGGCGGATGTTTGCTGCCGCCGGTTGCGCTGTCTGGAGAACCCCTCCTACTCCGTCCTTTGGCTGCACGTGGATCATGGCTCCATGAGCCAGATCTACGTGTGCGTCTACCGCTCCCACACAGGGGACACTGGGACAACAAGGCTTTTCGAATACCTCAGCGAGATGGCTGACGATGCGCAGGTGCGGTTCCCGAACGCTGACCTGGTTTTCCTGGGGGACTTTAACGGTCATCACGTTGAGTGGCTGGGGTCCCTTAGGACCGATCATGCGGGACGAACCGCCCATGCATTCGCTCTCTCCCACGGGCTGACCCAGATGGTACGGGGGATCACCCGGATACCTGACAGGTCAGACCACACGCCCGCCTTGCTGGATCTACTGCTGACGAGTCGCCCAGCCGAGTACAGTGTGTCGGTACGCGCCCCACTGGGCACATCCGACCACTGTGTGGTGCACGCCAGCTTCCAAGTGCCACCGCCTGCTCGTGCTGAACAAATGACTCGACGACTATGGCACTACTCGTCGGCAGACTGGGACGGTCTCCGCGATTACTTTGCGTCCGTCCCGTGGAGCCAGCGCTGCTTTGTAGGGAAGGCGCCTTCGGATAGCGCTGCTGCCATTGCTGGCGAGATCAGTCTAGGGATAGAATATTATATCCCTTTCACTGATGTCGCCAGCATCCGTAAAGCTCGCCCCTGGTTCGGGCGTGAATGTGCCGAGGCTGTCCAGAAAAAACAGTCGGCATATCGCGCCTGGGTCAGGGCTCGGGCGGCACGTGACCCGAACGTGAACCGCCTCAAAGCAGCGTACAATCGGGCCACTAGGTTCAGCAAGAGGGCCTTCAAGAGAGCGGATGCCCAGCGCATCGCGCGGCTTGGTCAGGAGCTCACATCCCATCCCACGGGCAGCCGTGGATACTGGCAACTGGCCAAAGCCGTACAGTCAAATTTTTGTCAACCCTCGCTGCCACCACTGCGTTTTCCTGATGGATCACTGGCTCACAAAGCCCAAGAGAAGGCGGACATGGTCGCAGACCTCTTTGCGGCTAATTCCCGGGTCGATGACCGTGGCCTGCAGCCCCCCGCCATCGCCAACTGTGGCCACACTATGCCTGAAATTGTTATCAGGCAATGTGATGTACGGGCAGTGCTGCGGTCACTCGACACGCGGAAAGCCAGTGGCCCTGACGGCATTCCGGCGGTGGTGCTACGAAAATGTGCTGCTGAGTTGTCTCCAGTATTAACGCGTCTGTACCGCCTGTCATACTCTACAGGCCTCGTGCCGGAGGCCTGGAAGGAGGCGAACGTACAACCGATCCCCAAGAAAGGGGATCGATCCGATCCAGGCAACTATCGACCCATAGCTGTCACCTCAGTCATTTGCAAGGTGCTCGAGCTTCTTATTAATAAGCAGCTCATGCGATACCTGGAGGATCACTCGCTAATCAATGATCGGCAATATGGCTTCAGGCCAAAACGATCAACGGGTGACCTCCTGGCATTCGTCACGCATGTATGGGGTGAGGCTATGGAAAAGTTCGGCGAGTCCTTGGCTGTTAGCCTGGACATCGCCAAAGCTTTCGATAGGGTCTGGCATGCTTCGCTCCTTTCCAAGCTTCCGGCATATGGTCTACCTCCTCAACTGTGCAGCTGGATTGCCAGTTTTTTAAACGAGCGCCGAGTGCGGGTCCTCTGCGATGGCCAGGCTTCTCGCTTTTTGCAAGTGAATGCCGGGGTACCGCAGGGGTCCGTACTGTCAACAACTCTCTTTCTTCTGCATATCAATGAAATGCTTTCCCTCGGGAACATTCATTGCTATGCAGATGACAGTACATTGCACGGGAGTTACTCGGTTCGTCCGACGGCGGGGCGATCTGTGATAGAGGAGGAGAGACGACATCTCGTGGGTGATCTCGACCGAAACCTCGATAGTATCTCCCAATGGGGTGCCGAGAACTTGGTCGAGTTCAATGCCCACAAAACACAGGCGTGTGCATTTACAGCGAAAAAATCCCCTTTCCTTCCCCTACCCACTCTTCAGAATGCAATATTACCAATGAAGGACAATCTAGACATCCTTGGCATAGACGTTCGTCGAGAGCTCAATAACACAAAATACATTGAGAGATGTATTGGGCTAGCTTCGCGGAAACTAGGAATACTGAACAAGGTAAAGCGATTCTTTACACCGCACCAGAGGTGTCTGCTGTACAAAACGCAGATTAGACCCTGCGTTGAATACTGCTCTCACCTCTGGGACGGCTCCGCGAAGTATTTGCTGGACGCACTCGACGCTATGCAGCGACGCGCTGTTCGCATTATAGACTGTCCGGAGGTAACGGGAAGCCTTGAGCCGCTAGCCCAGCGCCGAACAATTGCTTCCTTGGCCGCGTTCTACCGTATTTACCACGGTGAGTGTTCTGAAGAGCTCTTCAACCTGATCCCACCCTCTCCCTTCCGATCCCGAACAACGCGTGCCGGGCAGAGATGTCACCCTCATAACGTGGAAACCGTCTTCGCGAGAACCGAGCGTTTTAAACGATCGTTTCTCTGCCGAACGATGGTGGCTTGGAACGCCCTGCCTGCGCACGTGTTTCCTCCAACATATAACCCTGGGCTCTTTAAGCGAAGCGTGAAGAGGCACATTACAGGGTCGTCAAGTTGAGGGCCACTCTCTATAGTATTCCTGTGTACTGTGAGAGTCGCCCTCAATTGCCAGACGTCGCCTCAGCTTACCATCAGGCGAGTGGCGTCAATTTGTCGACCTAAATATAAAAATAAAAAAAATAAAAAAAAATAAAAAAAAACAACATTTCCTCAAATTATCATTGTCTTATAGAAAACCGTTAAAGAAAATACCAATGACGTTCTTAGATAGGTGTTACGGTGATAACACACCAGGGGGCGCTGCACTAAACATTTTGTTTGTATTAATTCAAAACTACTAGTACGGTTTAAATGCAGTTTAACCCAGTAGAGGGCGCTGCAATATATAACATCTATGATCTGTAAAAATAAAAAATAAAAAACATTCAAAGTTTTGTAAAAACCCACGACGCGTAAAAAAGTAATTGAAAAAGAATAAAATAATTTAAAAGAATATCCGTCGACATAACGATATTACTTTGCTACAATTCAAATACGTGACTGCGAACGTTATCTAAGTCGTCCTAACCAGTGTGTACCAGTTTCTTACGTGAATTTGCTCGAAATACGTTTTCGTATTCCCCATACATTTTACACCAGGAGCGCTCCTTGCGGTAACGTCCGGGAACTGTTCAAAATGTATGGAGGAATACGAAAACGTATTTCGAGCAAATGAACGTGAGGAACTCGTACTAGATACTCAGAACATATCGCAAGTCGCAACAAACGAAGCTTAGGTAAATTTACCCAAAGCTAAAGGACTCGCTTTATAAAACGCTTCTGTATACCCAATGTATAAGAAACATAAAAATAAACATGTCACTTATAAGTAATCTTTAATGACTCATATATTATTATGTAATAGTTGATAACCGCGGAGCCGCCCGCTTGTTACAGTTTTCTCTTTCCCGATTCCCACATTACCAGGATTAGAAGTAGCCTATATTACTCGTTGATAATGTAGCTACATATCAGTCAAAGATTTTTTTAAATCAGTTCTGTAGATACTGAGTCTATTCCAATCAAACAAATTTAAAATATTAAGTGCATATACAGAAACATAAATATAGATGACAAACAGACATAACAATACAGACATGATAATATATCGCGGCTAAGGCGCGCAAAGTTTCTCAATCGGTTGTCAGTACTTTGTCATATTATATTTCGAGAAATTCGATCAATATTTTAACATAGTACCTACTATGAAGGTAACATTATTCTATACCTACTTATTAAACCGGGAACCTACTTATCTGGGAACCTTCCCAGTCGGCAATGACGCGGAGGATTTTTTAAACGATATTTTGTAATGTAAATATTTTTAGTCTATAATTATGTTTATTTTGTATTTTGTATATTGTAATTCTGCTTATAAAAGAATCATAGAAGACTTAAGACAAATAATATTAATGACAGCTACACGAGACGAGAGTGTAAATTAAGCTTAAAGTTTTATTTACACTCTCGTCTCGTGCCTCGTCTTGAGTCTCGCGTAATGGATGGAACGCGAGCGTGTGTTGCGTTAAGGTATCTTTGGGCTCGCAATAATCTATACAGATATGAGATAAATAAAATTGCTGCTGTTAATAATTCTAAATTAACAGCTTTTAACTAAATGCATATAAATACATAACCATATACCTACTGTACTCGTAAATGGTACATAGTTTAAAAAACGTAAATTTAAATTTTTCTCCATGTCTGACTGTCTCTCAGTTTATTTCGGTTAATATCTGGAAACAGCCTTACCGATTTTGACAGGACCTTCATTGGCAGACAACTGATAGTATAAGAAGTAACTTAGTTTACCTTTTATCCCAGGCATAAATTCCCAGGGAATTGGGCATCAGAATTCTATTTCACGCGGGCTATGCAGCGGGGGTGTGAACACCCCACTCGTACTCGCGCGAGGCCCGTTTGACCAAAAAAAACCGCTACGGAAGCGAGCGCCGCAAATGGCAAGACGAGACGTGAGACGAAGCAAGAGCGTCTGTTCATACTCTCGTCTCGTACTTCGTCTCGCCACTCGCACGAGAGTGTAAATGGGGTATGCGTATGTGTGTCAAATACACGATAGTGTGAGTAATGGTGTTTTTATTGACTTAATATAAATTTTCTACATAATAAAAACTAAATAACATTCTCTCTTCCTCTACAATTTATTATAAAGTGTTTGAAATTCTATACTCCTCCGTCCGCGCAATAGTCGTATATTTGTACTGCAAGTTTTCGATATACCTAATAATATTTTTAAAAACATATATTATCAATGATAAACAAAGACCTTATAATACAACGGACATAGGATCTAGAACAAATCGCAAGAAAATAATGTCCCGAGTCGACCTATACATTATACATAGGCATACATAGATATAAACAAATTTCATATTAAAATTTAAACCTTGATTCAACGGAATAGTGTTCACTTTTGTTTGCACTAATTTATCGCATTACGTAGCTTCTATCTGTCCGCCTGACTAATTCACCTTATGCAGCTTATACTTGAACTACGTGAACATAGAAACAATGGAGTAGGTTTATTTTGTTAAAGTCTTTTAAGGATTCCATGATATGTACCTACGTAGGCGTAATAATTAATGTAAGACTACAATAAATTCCATAATCTTATAAATTGTAATTACTTGTTTATGTTAGACGAAATAAGCTGAAAAACTAATTAACGACTGACAAAGATTTTTTTTTCGAGTCAGTTTCATAATAAGTAACTGTAGTGTATGAATAACAAAAAGTGAATTAATGAATTTAACTAATTATAATATTATAAATGCCAAACTTCTTGCGGGTGTCAAAGTTCTTCCGCTTTCATTACTATTTTCATAACGCTATGTCGCTACGTCTACTACAAGATAGCCGTGTTTCAAGTGACTGAATTAGTTGCTAAAACTGCGCATCATTAATTTATTTTTATCTTATGGTTAATTTTTGGGATACGAAATTATTGGCTACTAGCTGATCACCGTGACTCCGCCCGCGAGATACAGTTATCTCGGCCCCGATTCCCGTGGGAATACATTACCGAGAATCCAAATAAAAAGAAAATAACAGTACATACACGAAATAAAATGACATGTGTAATTATATTTATGACAAAACAATGATACCCTGTGAAAATTATAAACATTTTTGGGCTTATCTCCTCCATTCAATCAAGGGATTCTTGTACAAGTTTCATAAAGATCGGACCTCTTTTTGTTATGTCCATAAAATGAGCCGAACAAACAAGATTGTTATTTTTTGGATCAAAATATTCTTCTCGCCGTGCTAGGGCAATAATATTTTTCCATTGTGCACAGTGTACTGGATCCCGAGGAAAACTGAAATAGATGTTGGTTCATATAACGAAAAAAAAATCATAAAGAGCCAAGGCGTCTCCACTATAATCTTTGTTCCAAATAGTTTTATCGCTATCGGTAATCCGAATAAATCTGAATGGTCATTTTGTTAGTACATTATTCAGTGAAAATGAAATGGTCTCTTTCTTTTTACTGAGCTTGGGATGAGTTCGAAAGAGACAGATAGGTACTTCGGTATTGGACTGGATTGCAATATTTACTTTTGTCTTTTAATTTATTATCGACGAAATACTGTATTTTAAGTGAAATAATAAATTGCAAATAATAAAACAAAAGCTTATTTACTGAAAATATGATACACCGTCTTCAATTTGCTTTTTTTTCGTAGTTTTTACACGTTTTTACAATACAGTACGGCATTGTGCAACGTGTTGTCGTTCAGTTGTCAAAATCAAGACTGGCGCGCGATTGTTTCTCTTTTAGCGTTTTGTTTCTCTTTTAGTTCGGACACTTTTGAGCGATGATCCGAAATCCATTGTATTTAAAATCATTGATGATAAATAATAAAATAGATTCTTATCAATGAGAAAGTGTAGATAGATGATTTTGAATGTTTTTTTTGTGCACAAATAGCTTATCTTGGAAGCTTATCTTTTCACATACTACTATTTCATATAATATATTATAAAGGTTGTTTGGATGTTTAGATCTTTGTGCCTCTTCTCCACGAAAATTACAAAACGGATTTTAATGAAACTCGACAATAATATAGTTTATTAATCAGAATAACACATAGGCTATAATTTGAAGCCATTGTGTAAATTGGCCAAAATATGATACTAAATATATCTCATAAGGCCAGCAAATAATCGGCTGTTTGCAAGTCTTTGGAAATTAAATTCTCATTCGAATAGGATTCATTCCTCTCGAAATATTTTTTTAACTAAAGTCGTAATAAACCATGTCCGTTACACTAGCATAATACCTCTTCTATGTTCTTGATATTTTATCTTTTAACTTTTAACTTTTGGCTTTTGTTTGACTTTTGGCTTTAAACTTTTTTTAACTGTTTATTTTAAACTTCTATTTTTTTTTTATTCCGAACAGATGATTTTTGTTTTAAGTATAATATATAGAACTACTAGACGTATAACCTGTAACCTTTTTTCTTTATTTTTTTTTTAATTCCGCGAGACCACGGCCCCTCCCATATCCATTGCTGCGGGCGTCTCTGGTACACACCAGAAGGTATTTCCAGTGGCGACCGGACCGGCGGACTTTGGCCAACTGTTTGGCCTCTTCGGGGGTTTGGTCGGAATAAACAACCTGTAACCATGCGCAGACGAAGTCACGGGCGTCCACTAGTCGAGAATATATTATTATAATGGTCCAGTGGGCAACAGGTGAGTAGTGAGTTATTGGGCATTCTACCCCACCTTAGTTCCATCGGTTATCTTCGATAACCTCAGTCACGGTGGGGTAGAATGCCCAATAACTCTGTGGGGTAGAATGCCCAATAACTCTTTGTAAAATAATTTACCTAAGCCAACGTTCCACATTTTAATGCCGTTCAATACACTACCGTTCCGTCAATGGTTAACCAATTTCACTTGCTAGATGATTGCTTTCGTACAGCAAACTAACCCGATGCATGTTTGTTAACATGAACACGTTAAGATCACATTTTTAAAATAGATAAAGGTGGGACAGAATGCCCAATATCACTTTGGATTGGGAAATAACGTAACTAAACGAATATTCCACATTAATATCATTTGAGCACGCTGTCCCACTGTTCGTACGTTCGCTGAAGCTCCTTACTACTACTTGTAGTTATAAATATTTATGTTATAAATTCATCTTTTCATTACGAGTCCATCAGTATTACATAGCAAACATGAAATTCGTTAAACAAACACAATCGTTACAGGTCAATACAATCTGTGACGATTTGACAAAAAACAAGTTACGCCATGGAGAATTATTACCGAATACAGTACGTTGCATCATTTGCGGACCATCAAATTGTGGAAAAACTAACTTATTAATTGGTCTTCTATTGCATGAAAATGGATTGACATTTCAGAATGTTTATGTATATTCTAAAACTCTCCATCAACCAAAGTACATCTTTTTAGAAAAAGTTTTACAACGAGTACCAGGTATCACTCTCCAGAAATACCAAGCAAATGATGACGTTTTGAAGGTTACAGATGCGAAACCTAATTCTGTGATTATTTTTGACGATGTAGCATGTGAAAATCAAAGTAATATGCGTGATTATTTTGCAATGGGAAGACATAAATTGATTGACAGTTTTTATTTAAATCAAACTTATACCAAAATACCTAAACAACTTGTAAGAGATAATGCTAACTTAATTGTGCTTTTTAAGCAAGATGAAGTTAACTTGAAACATGTTTACGAAGAACATGTTAACACCGATATGACATGGTTGAAATTTCGAGAAATGTGTTCCCTAATATGGAAAGAGCCTTTTGATTATGTGGTAATTAATAAAGATTGTTCGAAAAACAACGGTTGCTATAGAAAAACGTTTGACACTTTTGTATTATTAGATGAAATTTGAATATTTAAGTAGACTGCAGTCACGTTATTGTTATTCTTTAATTGGTTCTTATCCGATTACCACCTATTTTACATAATGGATAAATCATTGAAAAAACAAATTGTTGATGCGACACAAGCTGTCAGGAAAAAAATACGTAAAATGAAGGATTTAGAAGATAATAATAGACATGCTCTTGATACAGTTTTTAAGCCTGTTACAGAATCTCTCAATTTAATAGCCAACACTAATAACCACTTAGCTCTAACAAAAAAGGAGGAAAAAGGAGAACCCCAAGAACCACAAGACCAAGATATGAAAGAAACAGATGAAAGCAGTAATGATAGTAACGAATCGGAACCCTCATCAGACTCTTCATTTCAGTCATTAGTCGATACTAATCCAGATGTATCATCTTGGTCATTATCTTCACAAGTACTATCGGATGTACCATTTGGTATAAGAAATAACCGTGGACAGTTAATGTTAGGTTCCTCTGGCATAACGATTGGAGATCAAGTTATTACTGTAGCCGGACACAAGTACGAAAGTACACCTGGGTTGCGAGAGTTACTGTTAAAAAGAGACATTGATCTGAGCTTGGTTAATGACTATGACAAGCAAAATTATAAGGCAATGTTACTTGTAACGAATGCACATCGTCGTGATTTCGATTCAAAAAAACCAATTAAAAGTAATAAAGGACAAAAATATTTGCAAGTTATTAAACCACTTTTCGAACAAGAAAGTAAAAGTCCAAGTTGTAGACAGAAAGTAGGAAAAGGATTACCTTTAACAAAAATATGGAAAAAAAATACAGATTTTGTATATTGGGATGATCCCAATGAATTGGTTGATAGATTAAAATTATTAATTGCTTCTCGAGATGCTGGTAACACAGGAATAGACAATGAAATAATATCTATCATTGAAGAACTACGTGAAAGCAAAATCATCAAATAAATAAATCTACTAATATTATATGTGTATCATTTTACTATATACCGTTCAACATAATACACCTTTAATATGAATGTAGACAAATTTGGTCATTATATTCATAAGCGAATGCGTATATCGGAAATACTGGATTTTAATGATAACGCATTAATAAAATCTGATCGTGGAGATTATGACTTGAAGACATCGAGGTTAAAAGGTGTCAAACCTCCTCAAGACGCAGATGATGCAGTAAATAAAACATATGTAGATGAATTGAAAGGTGTACTAATGAATGACTTACAAAAATTGCAAAGTTCTATTCCAAATAGTGTTCAAAACCACATAGAGAAAGCTTTAAAAACAATAATGTCTGAGATAGTGACTCATTTGGAAAACAAATTTTACACAAGAAACGCAGTTGATAGACTAATTCAAGACGCAATTCAATCTATATTAAAAGATCGAAAAACATAGACCTTAAAGTTTATCAAAATGGCGAAACAACAAATCGTCAATGAAATACATAAAGCAGCACGAAAAAATTTTCCTCGACGATCTGTAATTTTAAAAGGTATTGATGATTTGTGGCAAGCAGATTTAGTTGATATGCAAAACCTAAAAACCTTTAATAAAGGATATAACTATATTTTAATAGTTATTGACTGCTTCTCAAAGTACGTTTGGGTGGAACCACTAAAAACTAAATCCAAACATGATGTCTCTCATGCATTTGAAAAATTACTTTCTACTAATCATAGGATACCAACTCATCTGCAAACTGATAGGGGTACTGAGTTCTATAATTCTACATTTCAAAAGCTTTTACAGAACTATAATATTAATCACTACTCAACATTTTCAACCAAAAAGGCTTCAATTGTTGAACGAGTTATTAAAACGCTTAAAAATAAATTGTACAAATACTTTAGCTTGAACGGACACTATAAGTGGATAGATGGTGGCTTGAACGATGTTATGAAGACATATAACAACACAAAACATCGTATTATTAAATTTGCACCTGTTAATGTCAATAAGTTTAATGAAACGGACATTAAAAATAATATTGCAAATTCCATGATAAAGGTAACCCAAAAATGTCGTCCTAAGTTTATAATTGGTGACAAAGTTCGAATTAGTAAGTACAAACATATATTTGAGAAAGGATACACTCCTAACTGGTCAACAGAATTATTTACTATAAAAAAGATAAATAACACTGTACCAATAACATATCGCATCGAAGATAATCAAAAACAAGTCATATTAGGAACTTTTTACGAACAAGAGCTTCAAAAGTCGTCCTGCCCTGGTGTCTATTTGATAGAAAAGGTATTAAAAAAGAAAGGAAACAAACTGTTTGTAAAATGGTTGGGTTTAAATAACAAAGAGAACAGTTGGATTGATAAGACTGCAATAGTGGAATAAGTTAATTATATAAGTGATATATAATTTTAAAGTTTATTCATTATTCTTTAGACGATGCAAGGTGGTGGACTAATAAACAGTATCATTAATCATTTACCATTCGAACTTCACATACCCGGTTATAACTATTGTGGACCAGGAACAAAGCTTTCAAAACGATTACTACGTGGTGATAAAGGTGTAAACAAGTTAGACGAAGCTTGTATGCATCACGATATCGCATACGCAAACTACATAGACTTGCCTAACCGTCAAAAAGCCGACTTACGTCTTATAGATATGACTAAACAAAGACTTAAAGCAAAAGATGCTCGAACAGGGGAAAAGATTAGTTCGTGGATAGTAAACAAAATTATGAAAGCTAAATTGAAGTCTGGTGCTGGTGTTAAGACCTTTAATAACTTTGTTAGGAAAATAAAAAGAAAAATCAAAAAACTCTCGCCTAAAGATAATAAGTCACTAATAAATATAGCTTATATGGTTGCTAGAAAATTAGTTCCATGCATTCCAAAAGTTCGCGTACCTCGAATGATACCTATACCAAAAACTGGAGGCATTCTACCTTTAATCCCAATTTTTGCTGGTTTGTCTGCTTTAGGAGCATTAGCTGGTGGTGCAGCTGGTATTGCTAAAACAGTGAATGATTATAAAGACGGTCAGAAAAAATTACAAGAAACTGAACGTCATAATAAAACTATGGAGGCTATAGCAATAGGTAAAGGTTTATACATTAAACCACATAAGCAAGGTCAGGGATTGTTTATAAAACCATCAAAAAACTAATTGATCAGCTACCTAATCGCGCTTTAACTAATATCGATATTCAGAAGTATGCCTATTGTATTCCTTACTTTCGGGGAGTTTACATGAAGGATCAGTTACCAAAAACACCTAAACGAATTGAATGTGGTATAGTTAACCTAGATAATTCAAAAAATGATGGAACGCATTGGGTAGCTTATGTTAAAATAAATAATTATTGTGAATATTTTGATAGCTTTGGCGATTTAAAACCGCCAAGAGAATTAATCCTATATTTTAAGAACTGTGATGTTTATTATAACTTTAGTAGATATCAACAATTTAACACAATAATTTGTGGACATTTGTGTTTAAGATATTTGCAATGTTTTTGGAATAAATACTATAAATTTTATATCATTCTTTCATTTCCATCATTTGCAAGATGTCACTCACCTTATCGATAACTGGAAACTCATCGGTATTATCTACCTATTATCCAAGCACGCTGCCATTAGTTGGGGAGTATGAATGTGCATTATTACATTTCTCTACATATAATTCTATTCCAAATTTTGATAATACAAATAATAAATTATATTATGGTTCTAAAAATGTTATCGAGATACCTGAAGGAACTTATGAATTACAAGATATTAGCGACTATTTAAAAACTGAGATAAAAGATGCATCCATAAAACTCAATTGTAATAACAACACCTTAAAAACTATGTTATTTTGTACATCAACTATAGATTTTACTAAAGAAGGTACATTTGGAAGTTTATTGGGATTTAAAAAACAGATCTTAGAAGCAAATAAATATCATGTATCAGAGTTTCCAGTTAACATTTTGCCTACGACTGTCATAAGGATTGAATGTGACATAGTTAGCGGTTCCTATATAAACGGCCAATCCAGTCACATCTTACACGAATTTGCACTTAATGTTCCACCTGGATACAGGATTATAGAAATTCCAAAAAACGCAATCTACTTTCCAATAAACCAAACCAATATAAGCTGCATACAGATAAGGCTGTTAGATATAAATAATAACTTAATAAATTTGCGAGGTGAAGAAGTGCAGTTGTATCTACATATCAGAAGAAAACATGATAGATTATAATAAATATGTGGTTCATTCAACTAAACATAACAGTCCTACTCAAACTATCAAACCAATAAGAGCTCGATCCAAAAAGGTCATAAAATTGAACAACAATAATAAAGCTTTTCTTAAAGCGATTGGTTTGTTAAAATGAATATACTAGATATTTTATCCGCTCCTGCATACAACAACTCTGTGGAAGGAATTGAATTTCACTCTTACAAGCCTTACGTAACAAGTTTCAATAGAAGCGATGAAATCAGGATACCTATTAATCAACAAGACTTGTATATATTACCATCAGCAAGCACTTTGTTTTTGGAAGGAACTATTATTGTAAACAAGGCTGAAAATTCTAAAGAGAGAGTCAGTAGCGTTCATTTCACAAACAATAGTTTACTTTACTTGTTTCAAGATATAAGGTATGAGATAAATGGAGTGGAAATAGATAAAATAAAAAACGCTGGTATAACTACCACAATGAAATCATTAATATCAATGAACGAAAACGAGGCTAAAGTATCTAATGCTTGGGGTTGGAATATCGATGGTATAAATAGTACAAATGGGGGTAGCTTTTCTGCTTCCATACCCCTCTGTAACATTCTTGGTTTTGCAGAAGATTTCAAGAAAGTAGTGATAAACAGCAAACATGAATTAATATTGTTACGAAGTAATACTAATCTGAACGCCCTAAAACTTAGCGCTGGTGAGACGGTAGAAGATATTATTATAAATAAAATAATATGGCGAGTACCACATGTCAAAGTATCCGATAGAGAAAAAATAAATATGTTAAAACTGTTAGAAAAAGACCGATCACTCCAGATGATATTCAGGAATTGGGATTTATATGAATATCCGGCTTTACCAAAAACTACTAAACATACTTGGTCCATAAAAACATCATCGCAAATAGAGAAACCAAGATTTGTTATTATTGGTCTGCAAACAAATAGAAAAAATAATCCTAAATTGGATATGTCTCAGTTTGATCACTGTGACGTTCGTGATGTTAGAGTATACCTAAATTCAACCTACTTCCCTTATGAAAATTTAAATTCAAGTTTCTCGAATAACAGAATTGCGTTAATATATGAACAATACACCAGATTTCAACACTCATATTACGGAGGTCGTCGTGGTGAACCGTTATTAAGTGAGAAACAATTTAAAAATATTGCTCCGTTATTTGTCGTAGATTGTTCTAGACAACCAGATAATCTTAAGTCGGGTCCTGTTGTGGATGTCAGAGTGGAAATTGAAAGTGACATTGATATACCAGATCAAACTTCGGCATATTGTCTTATATTGAACGACTGTATAATTGAGTATAAACCATTAAGCAGCACTGTGAGAAAATTATCATGAACCCGAATACGATTATAGTGGATGTCCAGGGCTTTAAAGACACTTGTAATAACTTTATAGTCAAGGAATTAGCTCTGGCCACTCGTGTTTATACCCAAACGTTCTTAATAAAGCCTCCATACTTATTTAAATACTTAACTACGGATGAAAAAAAACAAGTTACGTGGTTGGAGAGAAACAGAGGGATTTACTGGAATGAAGGTTATATCGACTATAGAGAATTTCGACGTATAATTGTTCCTTATCTAGAAAATAAAGAAATTATTGTGAAGGGCTTAGAAAAAGTTAAGTGGATTCAAGATCTTTGTATGAATTGTATTTGTATAGATCTTGGTGAAGACAAGTGTCCAAATTTATCACTGTTGCATAACAAATATTCAAATATTGAAACCAGTTTTAATTGTATTAATCATATTAAACAATGTGCACTTAAAAATGTTTTATGTATAAAGAACTATTTAATAGAGCAAGAAAGGTAATATGTCTTCCTATACGCAGTTTTAATAAATAAAACAATTTTTTAAAGTAAATGGTTTTTTATTTTTTAACACACATTTTTAATATTTATAATTTTTTAACATATATTTTCATAGTAAATAAATTTTTTATAAAATCTAAATATGTCATCACTAGTTTACACATTTTTTACACAGTTTACACAGTTTACATTAATAAATTATTACCTGATTAAAAAATATGATATGAGTAGCCACACAATTATTACCTATGGTTTTTATTTTTTAACACACAACTTAATATTGAAATTTTTTTAACACATATTTTCACAGTAAATAAAATTTTAATAAAATCTAAATATGTCATCACTTTATCTACTAGTTACATTAATGAATTATTACCTAATTAAAAAATGTGATATGAGTAGCCACACAATTTTTTGGAAATATTGTGAATTAATTTTTCAGCTTGATCCGATATCTCATCTACCGTATCTTGTACAATATACTGTGCAGTGATTATGTCCTTACCTTCATCTTCGTCGTCCATTGACTCACTGAGTTCCTTGATCGTAATTTTTATTAAACGTCGTCCTTTTCTTCTTTCACTGTTAATAATATAGGAATTCAATGCACTGCGTTTGTTTGTAATTGGTCTTCTTCGATTAGTTTTCTTTTTGTTTATTTTTACTTCTTCATTGGGTGTTATTATCCAAGGTCTATTCATTGCGTTGTCCAAGTCGAACTGATCTTGCAGGTCTGGAAGATATTCAGGAGAGCTCTCTTCTATTCCGTTTGAAAATTTGTTTAAGTTGGTATTCTGAAAATTATTTAAAACATTAGTAATAAATCATACTAAGTATTTTGTAAATAGATTGAAATTTTCAATAGATTGAAAGTTATAAAATACCTACCATGTTAGATATGCTCGTATTGACTGTTTAATAAAGAATGAACTAGGTAATAATATTTTTTCTAACGCAGTTGATATATCAAATTATGCTGACATAAAGCATTTATTGGTATGATGATCAAGTTAGAACTTGAAATTCAACCATTCAATAATTCGTATGTGCAAAATGTTATTGTTATGCACCTACTTAATAGTTGTGAAATTCTTATGAATTTCAAACGTGTTGTAACGTGAATGATGACGTATTTCGTTATCAATATCAGATAAGGAATATAATAAAAACACAATAATTATGTAATTGCTTATTTTAATTTATTCGACATACTAATATAGAATCGGGTGACCAGTTAAATACCTATAGGCACCTTATCAGTTAGTATCATACGAAATAAACTACAATAGGTATTCCTAATATTTCATATTTTGTATTGTCTAAACTCTCCAGCTATTCTAAAGAATACCTACATTATTCCTTACTGATGATATTATATTCTACAACTTCTTTGGGAGCTACTCTAATTGAGTCACCAGAGCCTATTCAAATTTGATAAAATATTCTACATTATGTATAACTACGTGCTACTTTAATTTTACACTTTTTGGAATGACCAAAATATATAGGTATCTACTTACAAATTGATTATGTGGTTCACCGCGCTGTCCATGAGGGTTCCTTGTCAATTTCATCCGTGATGATAAAATATCTGAAAATAAAATTAAATGTTTAAGTCTAATTATTGAAAATCGGCAAATGTAGTCCGAATATGTCAAACCTACACAACTTCTTCGGAAGCCACTCTAATTGAGACACCAGAGCCTATTCAAATTTGATAAAATATTCTACTTTATGTGCAATTAAGTGCTAGCAAGAGATTAAATATTTCAGCGTTCATTATTTTATTTACAACTTTTGAATTTTGTACAGAACTTAAATGTTATACGAAAATTAAGGATAATCGTATAAAATTTAATTTAAAGGACTTCCATAGAAAACTACGTCGCCTAATAAATTAGATATTTAGTAGGTAAACTAACAAAGAATTATAAATCAAATAATTAACATTATAAGTAATTACTTACATGACATTGCTTTTATTTTGGATCTTCCTTTTAATCCTCTGAAGGACGTAGTGCACTGCGTGTTTGGTAGCTCGATGCAAATGGTAGATATTGTGGGAACAGAATATGAGACATTCCTCGCGTATAGGAACGATGTGTCGATGTGGCGATAACACACATAGGTAAACAAGTAGAACATACATGAACAAACTGCTGACTTAACATTGGTCGTAGCTTT
The DNA here is from genome assembly GCA_963556515.1 of Nudaria mundana. Classification (NCBI taxonomy): domain Eukaryota; kingdom Metazoa; phylum Arthropoda; class Insecta; order Lepidoptera; family Erebidae; genus Nudaria; species Nudaria mundana. The sequence continues at coordinate 4,703,608 of OY748296.1, forward strand.
GTATAAAGGTACGTTGTTAGCCGACTTGGATAAAAAGAGGTGTATTACCATATAGTTTAAGCACATACCAAAACTATTTGCTAATATTTAAAAGTTATATTTTAAATGATTATTTGTAATGTTTGTTAACATATTTGTGGGATAAGTCTGTAGTAATATTTTTGTAAAATTATTTTTATCGAAACGATTCCAAAGGATTTTTAATAGAATACCGTTAACCATACTTTGTATCAAATTTGAGAACCATAAACCAACATACCTACAGATAAATAAAGTAACCACCTTTTTAGAAGTCGGTTAATACGATGTCGTTTTAATATTGTATCGCTGAGTAAGTAAACTAACAGATACCTTGCTTCCACACACTAACACACACACACACACACCCATGAAAACCGTGCATAGCAATTTGAAACTTCTATAATTGTGACGCAAACTAGGTAACTTCCAGGGTACGTCTACCTTTTAAAAATAATTAAATACCTACCGTGTACTAACGGTCAGCTTATATTGGTGATTTAGGTATAGACGACGGTCCTTACCTAAATCACCAATAAATTGCATAATTTTACTTCTGCACAATGGTATGAGTATATTTCATTAATACTTTTCATGTACCTATACATAATTATATAGTTACCATATCATATACTTATCGACGACGATCAACGAACATACCTACATAAATTATAATTACATTTTATATGTATCATACAGAAATCATAACATTCGTCGGAATTAATCGGAATTAGCTTTGGCGGTGTTGGTAAAGACATGGTTTTGTATTTCAATTGTAATAACAAAAGTGCAATTAGACGAAATGAGTTTTCAATCATTTTGATTTAAATAGTCGTAAGTAACATAAATTAATTAATACACCTATATAAATAATAAGTTAAGTTTTAATTTTGTTGGGAGGTGATAATTGCTGAATTGATACTTTTTATGTATAAAACCCATCAATTTTTCAAATAAATTACATTCGCTCCAGTATCTTCCAGTGATCTTCTCCAACAAGAAAATGTGAGTAAGTGCTATTAAATTAATTATTATTTGGTTAATTATTATCCAGCTGAGTTGCTTGGTTAATTCCTGCCGGCTGATAATTATTAATTATTATTTAGTTAATTATTATCCAGCTGAGTTGCTTGGTTAATTCCTGCCGGCTGATAATTATTAACGCATATTATTATAAAATGTGATTACTGATTATGTTATCCCACTGAGTAGTGAGTTGCTTGGTTAATTCCCGCCGGCTGCATTATCTATAATCAGCCGTGATGCTAGCAATATATCTATTCGGAAAATCTTGGGAATATATTTGTTTATAATTTGATTGTATTTTAACAGGTATGATTCGGAGTTTGAAACTTCTTCTGTAGTAGAGTCTGAGTGTGTAGCACCAAAGAAACGCAAACAGGTGATAGAGAAAAAGCAAAAACAACCCAAGCCCAGCTGCACCCAAAGTGTACAACGAAAAAACACTTCACCCGAGTTTAACACCACAAAGAGGTAGGTTTCATTATGTTCAACTAAGTTTAACATCGTCACATTTTAATTAAGTTTAACATCGTCACATTTTAATTAAAATTGAATAAGGTGTAGTTTACACCTTTACCTTAATTTTACACAAATGAGTGACACACTTAATTTATATACATAGATAGATCTTTTGACAATACTTGTACGTTTCAATACCTACACGTTTAAATACTATAACTTTTTGTGTTTTGATCCCAAGTTCTTAGTCACTTTGAATAAGTACTTTTATAATTAACACTTTTTTCTATTTACAGAACGAAGAAAACAAATATTTTGAATATTTTGCGGGCTGAAGAAGGCAGTTGCAGAGAACCACGGCGCGACTTAGCTTCCAGTTTCTCAAGTCGTGTTTCATCTGGGACGTCTCGTCGCTCCAAGAAAACGGAAGGAGGGTATGTGGTTGATTTTAAACTCTATAAAACCAACGATTACATATCACACGCCCCTGATGTGCGCTACAGGACAGCGTTGGTGACTGTAAAATTACAGTGCGATGAGTCCTCACTATCTTGGGAGTCACTTCAAGACTTTCTAGGACATGCATATAAAGAATTTCAAGACACTGAACCAGTGCATTATGCGGATAAGATTTTTATAAAGTAGATTTAATTTTTATAGATATACCTTATGTATATTATTATAATATACACACATCAAAAATAGTTTGAGATCACTTACAAAGCTGATATATTTTCAAATTTAACCCAATCAACAGAAAATGTTTACCTACGTTTAATCTTTATTGTTTCACGTTCTAATTCTAATTTTTAATATTTTTAGAATCTTATCAGAAAAAATCTTCTATATCACAAATATAAGTATCAAATTTTCAAAGTGATCGCAAACTTTTTTAAGTGTGTAGATCTATAATACATAAATTTCTTTAATTTTTTATGTTTTAAACTTAGTGTTGTAGGAGCAAATATTTTATTTAATAATAATGCCTTTTTGTACTGCGTGTAACACATCAGTACCCAGTAAATCATGGGTAGGACATTTGCGAAGTAGTTCACATAGGAAAAGTAGTCAAACAATAAAACATAGTGATGGTGTAGAAATCATAAACTCAGCGTTTCGCAGTCGTATATTAACCTATAAAATATTAGCTCGTGATGAACATCAAGGAGCGTCAATTGAATCCTTTTTTTCAAGCATTTTTGACCGATTAAAATCTCTTTTAAATGAATTCCTTACTAAGCATACTTGTGTTAAGGTAAACTTTGAGTTTTTTGGTACATTTTTAAAATTCAAAGATAATTCACAAGAAGTGAAATCTTTTGGAACCAAAAATAAAATATTATATTCTAACTTCGATTTCGAAAAATTGTATATTGAAACAGTTAATTATTTAAAAACATCTATTGAAGAGTTTGAAGGTCGTGATAGTGGATGGACATTTATAAACAATTTGTATGTTGAGATGAATCTCAATAAATACCAACCACTTGGTGGTTCTAGTTATATCAGTTTACCCAAATTAATTCAGGCTAAAAAAGCATGTTTGAATATTTTGAATAATGATCACTATTGTTTTTTATGGTGTGTAACAGCGGCTTTATATCCAGTTAAGAAACACCCTGAAAGAACGTCTTCTTATCCTAATTTTCGAGAAATATTTAACTTAAGAGGAATGTCTTTTCCTGTAACCTTTAATGATATTAGAACATTTGAAAAAAACAATCCACATATAAAGTTTATAATTTATGGTTTACAAAATCACAAAAACTTTGTAGGTCCTTTGTATAAATCTGAATTCAACCTTAAATACAGCGGAAAAATGATACACCTTCTGTTTTTAGAAAATAATAATTCTTCTCATTATTGCTTGATCAAAGACTGTTCCAGACTTTTTAGAAGTCAAGTCACATCTCATCACAGCAGATTACATCTTTGCGATTTATGTTTGATATTTTTCAATACCGCTGACGAACTTAACAACCATTTATGTGGAGGTGTAGTAACTGTCCTTCCAAACAGAGGTTCAGTAATTAAGTTTAAAAACTATGAACGGAAACAAACTATGCCTTTTTGTATTTATGCAGATTTTGAATCGATGCTACAAACAAGTACTGAGCCTAATTGTTCTAGTAAAAATATGAATATGTTTCACCAACACGTACCGGTTGCTTTTGGTTATTATATTGTATGCTCTGATGAACCTAGCTATAATCGTTACGTGTCATATCGAGGTCCAGACTGTGATAAGCGGTTTGTTGACTATATAATTAAAGACGTGCAAAAAATTTATGATATAATTAAGTCACCAGCTGTAATGATATTTTCCACGGAGGACAGGTATGATTTTGAAAATGCAACACGTTGTCATATATGTCAAAACTTTCTTTTTTGGGACAAAGTCCGTGATCATTGTCATCTTACCGGTCGCTATCGTGGAGCTGCGCATTCGTTTTGTAATTTGCAATATAAATGCCCTGCATTTGTCCCCATTTTTTTTCATAACTTAGCTGGTTATGATTGTCATTTATTTATTAAAGCATTGGGTGACGTCCCTGGTGAAATAAAGATAATACCTAAAAATAAAGAAAACTATATCTCATTTACGAAATTTGTATCAGTTTCATATAATAAGTTTTTTCAAATGCGTTTTCTTGATTCGTTTAAATTTTTGGGGACAAGCTTAAACAAATTATGTAAAACTTTAAAACCAGAAATGTTTAAAAATTTACAAAATCACTTCCCTGTCCGAGATGAATTCCAATTACTTACTCGCAAAGGCATTTATCCATATGAATACATGGATTCGTGGAAACGGTATGATGAAAAATGTTTGCCTCCAAAGAAATACTTTTATAGTTCCCTCAATGATGAAAATGTTTCTGAAGATGATTACCGACATGCACATTTAGTTTGGTCAACATTTAGAATTACTAGTTTAGGTGGTTATACGGATCTATACCTACAAACTGATGTGCTTTTATTAGCAGATATTTTTGAAAATTTTAGACAGACTTGTAAACGACATTATCACTTAGATCCAGCTTTTTATTTAACTGCACCCAGTTTATCTTTTGACGCTATGTTATTAAAAACATGTGTTCAATTGGAACTAATTAATGACTTGTCTATGATACGCATGTTACAAAGTGGTATAAGAGGAGGAGTGTGCCTCTGCTCTCACAGGCATGCGAAAGCAAATAACATATACTTACCGGATTACAAATCTTCGGAACCTGATTCCTATGTCTCTTATATAGATTGTAATAATTTGTATGGGTATAGTATGTGTCAATACTTACCATTATCCAACTTCAAATTTCTCACTCAACAAGAAATTAACAATTTAGATATAACGAAAATTGCAATTGATGCAGATTGTGGTTTTATTTTGGAAGTGGATATAGTATACCCTAAGCGTTTGCATAACTTACACAACGATTTACCATTTTGTTCTGAAAAATTTATACCCCCCGGGGGAAAGAGTTCTAAGCTAATCCCTAATTTATATGATAAATTTAAATATGTTATTCATTACGTGCATTTACAAACTTGTATGAAACATGGGTTAATATTGAAGAAGATTCATAGAATAATCAGTTTTCGACAAAGCCCATATTTAAAACAATATATTGATTTAAATACCAAACTGAGACAAAAAAGTTCTTCAACTTTCGAACAAGATTTTTTTAAGCTCTTGAATAATAGTGTATTTGGAAAAACTTTAGAAAATACTGAAAACAGGGTTAATGTCCATTTAGTTTCTCAGTGGCGAGATATCAAAAACATAACTAAAAGAAGAAAATGCGCACAAAACCTTATTGCTCGTCCAAATTTCCATAGTGCAACGGTTTTCACTAAAAATCTAGTAGCGGTGCAGTTAAATCCTGAACAAATAACTTTGAACAAACCAATATATATTGGCTTTGCTGTTCTAGAATTATCAAAAAGTCATATGTATGATTTTCACTATTCAGTAATGCAACCTTTTTACAAGGATAGGATACGGATGTGTTACACGGATACAGATAGTTTTGTGTATCAAATACAAACCCATGATTTCTATGAAGACATAAAAAATAACTTTTTATCTTACTTTGACACCAGCAATTTTTGTAAAAATAATGTGTATACTTTACCCATACAGAACAAAAAAATACCAGGCTTGTTTAAAGATGAAATGGCTGGTAAAATAATAAGCGAATTTGTTGGATTGAGATCGAAGTTATATTGTATCAACACCATTCACAGCACAATTAAAAAAGCCAAGGGTATTAAAAAGAATGTTGTACGTGACCTTAACGTTACTGATTATGAAAAAACACTTTATGATGGTGACATTGTTCATAAAACAAATGTTTTATTTAAGTCAATAAAACATGAGCTATTTACATGTGCTGTAACAAAAATTGCGTTGTCTGGTGATGATGATAAAAGAGTAATTGCAAAAGATAAGATTTCAACTCGAGCATGGGGTCATACCAATATTTTTAATTTTTAAATTAGTAAATAAAAATGTTTATTTACTGTTTCTTTTAAGTACATGACTACAATGTTTGGAGAGATCTCCTATTGCACAAATATATGCTTGCATCAGGAAAATCCGCTCTTCTTACAGACCTTTTATAAGCTACGTACCTTTTATAAGTTAGCATAAAATAAGCAAATAATATTCACATGTTATGTGCACTAAACACGAAGTTTTGTGATGTATATATCATTTGAGATCCTACATGTAGTGTGAAAGTGACGTAACTAGCCCTGTGACATGATGTCTTGTGATCAGACCCGTTATACCGGACTAAGGTCTACTAATAACGGGACTGCTAGCTTATTGGATTTAACTAGAATTAAGTGTGCTGTCCTGTCTTATATAAGTACCTAGACTTAACAAATTATAATTATTTTAATAAACTAAACTAAGTAAAACTGTAAAAAAAAAATAAAAAAATAAATATATTATTATATGGTTTTCAGTTTTTTAATTTAATATCCTACAGCATTTATAAAACTATCATCATGACGAACAAGTTTACGTTTTTCGCTATATTCTAGAATGTACAAATTATAAGACATAAAATGGTAAGTACGTTTTAGCTTATCGTAATTGTGATTCTACAAAATAGTTCCCTAATGAACATGCAAGGAGCTTCAGCGAACGTACGAACAGTGGGACAGCGTGCTCAAATGATATTAATGTGGAATATTCGTTTAGTTACGTTATTTCCCAATCCAAAGTGATATTGGGCATTCTGTCCCACCTTTATCTATCTTAAAAATGTGATCTTAACGTGTTCATGTTAACAAACATGCATCGGGTTAGTTTGCTGTACGAAAGCAATCATCTAGCAAGTGAAATTGGTTAACCATTGACGGAACGGTAGTGTATTGAACGGCATTAAAATGTGGAACGTTGGCTTAGGTAAATGATTTTACAAAGAGTTATTGGGCATTCTACCCCACATAGTTATTGGGCATTCTACCCCACCGTGACTGAGTTAACAAACATGCATCGGGTTAGTTTGCTGTACGAAAGCAATCATCTAGCAAGTGAAATTGGTTAACCATTGACGGAACGGTAGTGTATTGAACGGCATTAAAATGTGGAACGTTGGCTTAGGTAAATGATTTTACAAAGAGTTATTGGGCATTCTACCCCACATAGTTATTGGGCATTCTACCCCACCGTGACTGAGTTAACAAACATGCATCGGGTTAGTTTGCTGTACGAAAGCAATCATCTAGCAAGTGAAATTGGTTAACCATTGACGGAACGGTAGTGTATTGAACGGCATTAAAATGTGGAACGTTGGCTTAGGTAAATGATTTTACAAAGAGTTATTGGGCATTCTACCCCACAGAGTTATTGGGCATTCTACCCCACCGTGACTGAGGTTATCGAAGATAACCGATGGAACTAAGGTGGGGTAGAATGCCCAATAACTCACTACTCAGGTGCGAATATTTATCTATTTGATTATTATGTTGGTTGATTGAGACATTAGGTACCTACTTATTTTTATGTATCTCAAAGCGATGAGTTAGCTAACTGTTCTTAAAATATTTAGATAGAAATTATCGACTCGAAGGTCTGGGCTCTCATGGCTATTATAGGTATTATTATTTAAAAAAATGGCTATTATAGTGTGACACGTCAGCTCCCCACCGCCACCGGCGCGGAATACTTTCCGCACTTGATGATAAAAACCTTTGTAACAGCTTAAATATAATAGCTACAGCGAAAATAAAAGTACTGAAGTGTATAAATAAAACTTATCTATTTGAAACTCGATAGTAATAATCTATAATACTTATAAGTCAGGTAAAAGTAAAATCCGTATTAAAAAAAAAGAGATTACTTAAAGGGTTCTATATACATTTGTTTTTGGTACGCTTTAGGCCCATGGACGAGTGAGTGGAGGGAAAGGCCGTCGGTTCAATTCCTGCAGATGGCATTTCAGTTTTCGTGATTTATAATTTATATCTAAGAAGGTACTTACTTTTTTTTGTAAAATAATATTAAAATTAAATAAGACAAGTATTTAAAATAGCTCATAACCTACCTGGTTCGTTTTCTTAATCTTAGACTATGACAGTCTCAGTTGGTGTCGTAAAATTTACATCAGAATCTGTCTCTCTAATAAATAACCCTATACACGAAAAGAGTTTTAGAACCATTGCTCCACATAGAGTTATTTAAATCATAAATTAACAACAGGATACATCATTAATATTGACTCACTGGCCGTTTCAAACGTACATACGTCTAATATTTATGTATAACAATGTCGAGATTAACTGTATCTTTGATACAAACCTTTATACTGTGTCTAGTGATATGTGGAGGAGCCTGTGATATGAATAACACCTGGACAGATATGAATAACATTACAATAGATAATATCACTGAATACTGTCAAATTAAGAGGTGCTTAGTGAAATGTTGTCCTGATGACAGTATAATGGCCCAGTTTCGTGGCCAGGAACAAATACGATGTACAAATAAGAAGCGGCCAAATTATACGCAGTTTAATACATTTATTGATGAGGATCAAGCATCTAACCTGCCAGTGTCGATAATGAAGACTTCAGAGCCTTATTTTCGTTTCGTTCAAAGTAAGACGTTTGCAGACTCTGAGAAACTGAAAATGATAAGCTGGACTGCTAAAATCCACCCAGCAAGTCTTCTAATCGTAAGTAACAATATTAATGTATCATTTATAGCATTTATCTATACTATACTATAGGTATAATATTATAAAGTGAAGTAATATCATGAAGTGATGGTCCGATTTGAAAAAAAAAGCTTTTTTTGTTGAGTAGTACATTTATAAGAGGGTACCGCACGATCTCCGGAGACGCTGCATGTCTCTTAGCCGAGACTTCTCCATGGGACCTGGAAGCGAGAGCCCTTGCGTCCTTGTTTCAATGGCTCAAGGAGGCGCTGGAGGGACCACAGGCCTGCGTCTCCAGAAATCGATGCAGGTGGCCAATGTCCGCCAGGCGCCACTGGAAATACCTTCTGGTGTGTACCAGAGACGCCTGCAGCAATGGACATGGGAGCGGCCGCGGTCTCGCAGAATTAAAAATAAAAAGTGCATTTATCGAGGAGCAATAATTACAGGCGACTATATGTCTTTATTATTTCTAGATACCTAGTCTTGCCATAAATATTTTAACCACCTTTTTCGTACGAACACTACGTGGACGGCCAGATCTTTTTCTGTCACAAGCATTAATAGTCATTGTACCTATTAATAGTCCGGTACACAAACATTTAACTAATACCAAGCGTATGGAGAGTTTTAAAAATAGCATTCATACCTACTTTGTGTAATGCAATTACAGCAATTCAGTTCTCTTTATCACCTCACTCCATTTTAATATCGCAAAATATTGTACAATGTATTGGCGCCAAAATAAGAAAACAAAATAAAAAATGATATGAAAATGACAGATTCCAAATTCAAATGTATTAATTTGTTTATTTTTAATTGTAACAGTATTTATGGCCAGAGTACATACATAGAAAAACACCCAAAGTCGTAACCATAAACCGTAAACGTAAAGTAGTGTAAGATGCTTATTATCGCCATATCTGTGTTTTCGAATTTAACATATTTTCTTTCTTTCTTTCTTTATTCAACCAAACATTTGTGGCACATATATTTAATTCGATCCGGGAATCGAACCCAAGACTCCGGGGTCAATTCAATGCAATGCAATGTATCAAGTGGTTTTTTTACGTGGTCGAAGATACTTTTACGTACTCGGACCGGAGTACCCCCTAATAAAACCTATCTCCTTATATAGGGATGCCCACAGAGCTATGTAAGAACAGTGGTCCGAATTCCTATTTTAGTGAAAGTTTTCAAGCAAAATCATTTTTATAATAACTTGTTAAGTATATGTATTTACCTAAAACAGAAACTACCAACATTATATTATAATACACATAAATATTTAAAAGTAAAAGCTGAAAATATGACAAAATCCAAAACTACGTGACGACTGCTAATAATATAGGTACCTACACCCATTATGTGGTTCGAAACATTTTTTAGCTGTCGTTGCATGTCAGTGATAAATAACGTCAGTAACAATTAAATGCAAAAGGAAAGATAAAGTCAGTGCCACGGAATTTGATTTTTTAGCGATGTTCTTTTCTTTCTAAACATAGATATAGGTCGAACGAAGTACAGCGACTCCACCCGCGTGATATACCTTTTATTTTTAATTCCCGTGGGTACACATTAGCCTACGTTACTCAAGGATTATGACTATAGCTACATAGGTATCTACTATGCAGTGAAAGAATTTTCAAAATGGGTTCAGTATTAAAGGAGTAGTTTCGCAAAAGTTTAAAAGTCTACTTGACACAATGAAACAATTATCTATTTTTCACGTCTTATTTCGTTTTGTTTTAAATTATGTTTATTACATTAATGTTTCAAAATAAGTATATATGACGGCTCCATCTTTCGGTGTGCTAAGGTCAACTGAATTCTTTGATAGATTTTAAAGACATAATCGTGCATCAAGGTACCCATATTGATCTAAGCTTAGTATAATTTTTTTTCCCAATTCTCATTCTACTTTCCAAAAACTTGAAATTGAAAGAACTCGTGCACGGTTGGACGTGTTTAGTTTCTTGAGTTCAGCGCACAGAGAGCATTTTCCTGGTAGTACAAATCCATATATCGCTAAAAGCCAGGAAAATCAATTACGAATTGATTTTCCTGGCTTTTAGTTAATAAGTGTAGTAAGTAGGTAGCAGTTAACGACACCGCATCCTTATTGTATTAATAACTGCATTATTATCTTCCAAGAACTACAAAATTCAGCTATAATCGTCGATCATACACGACATCAATTTGTAACGTGGCTCCATCGATGTTCATCGATGATTTTGCCAATGTCAAGGTAATGCTTGCATAGTTGACAGAAGAACTAGTTATTCTTAACTAGCTCCAGGTGCAGGACAAGAAACGTTGTTCGTTATGTGAGTGTCTGGGAACCCGATTTTTGCGGAGCGCCAGAGGTAACCTAAAAAGCCACCAGTCACGCGCTTAGCAAAAATCGAACTCCTTTGCAAAATTTGACATAAAAACAATATTGCTAATTTTAACAGGGGCTCGTGGTCTAGTGGCAGCCGACAATACTAAAACATTCCAAAGGTTATGCAACATCGACTCAGGCCGGTCTTAGGATGGGTGACCATTTCTTAAGACATTGAGATCCCTCCGTGCTTCGGAGAGCACGTTAAGCCGTCGGGCCCGGTTGTCATACAAACATCTATGGCAGTTGTTAGGGGTAGTTGGAGCTCTAACTCAAAAATCCGACCAGTCTAACTACAGAACTTCGACATCGCCCATGGGTTGTGGAGGTCAGATGGCAGTCGCTTCACGGAAAATATAGAAGTTCAGCCGAATCGCAGTTAGACTGGAAAGCCGACTCCAACTGCGTTGGGAAAAGGCTCGGTGGATGATGATGTTTTAAGGTTTATGCTTGTTTTAAGGAGGTCATGGTTCCAAAAGTCAAGGTAAGATTATAACAATATTGCTTTAAGATGTGGTGGTAGGCCCCGAACTCCTATAGAAGAGGTCGCAATGGTGGCCAAATTCCACCGGTGCTCTGTGGTTATTTTTCCAAAGACAATGAAAATTAGACTGAGGTATAAAAAACTGGCACTGTGTCAAATAGTATAAAAGCTAATATGCATCATTTCTGTTTAGGGAGCTAGGTATAAAATCAAACAATGGTTTTCCATCTTGGAAATAAAGCAATGTTGACGTCAATTACAATTTTTACAATTGACAATTATTCTTTGTACTTATCAATAAGTTATCAATAAGTTATTAATATCCTACTAACCAAGTACCAACAGAACTACTTCAGTCTCATTATTATGTTGTAAAAGTTAATAATTTACCTATTATTCCTACTTAGGGGAGGTCAGTTCAAAGCGGCGACGTTAAGTTAAAACAGTCAGAACGGCTACTCCTGTAATTTTGAGAAAATAATTATTTAATTAATGAAGAAAGTATGTTAATATTAATTCTATGCTTATTAAAATCTCAAATAAAATTTAAAAACCGTTCCTGCTTTATTGTTTTTAAAAAAATTACTGCCACATAATTTATAAGATTTTCAGCTAACTCGAAAAAAGCCAAATAGATAAGTAACAATACACGTCTAATGCAAGCATTTAAATTGAAATAGGTTTGACCAAAACAGGTTAAACTTAAGGATGATTCACTGTACTTATACCGTGTCGTGGTGTGCTAGGTTACTTTAGAACGACAAAATTGTAAATAAGTACATGATTTTCTGTGATAAAGCACGGTCAAACATTGTTAGTATGTATTTGTATGAAGTGATTCACGACGTGGGCGTTCACATATTGTTTCTCGGCTTCTCTACAGCTCGGCCCGGCCGGCGACACGTTGTAATATGAATGGGTGCAGCAGGGACCCACTTTGCAGTCGATGACGAAATATCTTAGAGATGTCCGCCGTTCAACATTCGTTTTCACATTGCACGATAACGACACACAATATCCTGACGATCTCGTCTTGAACTTCGCATTATTATTACAAATACCTGCAAAATTAATAGTGGCCGCTTTGAGCTAACATCCCCTATATAGTTATTTTCGTCTATGTAGGTACGTACCAAAACAGGATAAAATAAATTAAAATTCATTATCGTTAATTCAAACCATACTGTCCTGGTTTATTTTAACTGCGAATACCGGGATTCTTTTCCTCGATGATAGGTTCTGCACTATTGTATGTATAGACAGAGGCGCTTAAGACGCCCACGTTTCGCCAGTCACTTCGTTAGTCCCACGTAATAGGTGGCAACCCTAATACCGTTTCCGGGGAGAGTATTTGCCAGAATCTCGTCCGTTTGTCAGCAGATGCCGAAGACTTGGGCCTTGGAGATGCTCGTAAGGCCCCGTAGCACCTTGAAGAGGTGTGATCATGTGAGGTGATCATTATGCAAGCAGCGCCGTGGATACGACGGAGCATAAGCTTGTCGTGTGCGTCACCTGGAACTCGCAGAGGTTCACCCTCACGGGCATCATTCGCCGTGGGTTGTGGGTCGGAGGGCCCACTGCTCACACGAAAGACCCTGAGGAGTCCGACGCCCCTTCTGTGTTTCGAGGGCGTCGCTTCTATGTTGCTTTGGGGGCCGGGCCGCCGCGCCTTCGCTTAGCAGTCTCTGCCTATCCGGGGGCCCGGCTAAACCAAAGGAAAAACACCGTGGATGGGTTTCAGTGGGTAGGTGGTCCGGTTTTCTGTCCAAGGACCGGGAGTCCCACTCGAAGTCTCTCCATTGCCCCCGCAGCGGGGAGGTGAAGTACGTAAATGTAACTCCGATAACGTTAAAAAAGAATCGTTTGAAATATCCGTATAATTCGGTTTGCTGTAGGTGATTCTGAATACAAAAAAAATTATAACGTTCAATTTCATTTGATTCGATTCGGATTTAAGAGTCCTCCTATTAAATTTTACCGTTTTCGCTGATTTTACAGACGTGTTTTTACACTGAAAATACTGTATTTTTATAAGTTTTAATGCACAACATGAAATATCATTTCAATAATGATCTAATAAGTGAGCTACTTTCTTATTTTTGTCATTAAATTTCGATTAGTCGACCTAAAACAATCGGTAGTTTTTCGTATCTTTTGCTGGAAGAGGTCTAGAATATCACAAATTCACTAATCGTTTTGACGTCTAAAAAGTATTACAAAAATACAGTGTATTCTTGTAAAAGTCATCTATCAAATGTATGGATTACTTTTTATCACTTTCATAAAAAAAAATTGAGTAAACAAATATTTAAGTTAGTCAAATTTTAGAGAAAATGGGCAATGAATTGGTTCTTATTTCGGCTACATAAAACTCTCGTTCATAAAATTAAAACAACATAAATAAACCTTGGTTCCAAATCAATCCATTTCCAAAAAAAAAGAAAGCTAAATAATAAAAAATAGGCTGTAAATAATCTTTTAAAAACACCTAAATTTCGCTTTATAATACTCGACGCATGCCTCAAGTAAACGGTCCGCGCCAAGCGCTTACAGGGAGAGGACGTGTCGCTCTGCGCGCCAAAATTCGACGCCGTCTACAGACGAATATAGCGTGGCGTGAGATTTTGATACTTTGGTAATATTAGTTATTATTTTGTGATCATTAGGCTTCTTTTTAAATACAACAAGTGATTATGTAGAATGTATTTATCATTGTTTTTGTTAAAAAAAGCTGTTATATTTTATAAAGCTGGATTACTCACTCACTCACTGACACAATTTTATGGTTCTCCTTGATGGTGGAGGGGAAGGTACCTATGTTTTTTTTGCAGAAATGTAAAGGGGGTTCGGGGACCTAGGGAAAATTCCGAGTTTTTGAGATTTGCCCACCAGTCCCCCAAGGGGGGCTCCCGAGTAGAGTCAAAATGAGTAATAATTTTATAGAGGTAGTTTTGTATTTTATTTTTTTGTATTGGGTTCGCCAATTTGACGCCACCCGCCTGGTAGTAAGTCGTGACGACGTCAAGCGATTGTGGGTCACTCACAGCACACTATACTATAGAGAGTGGCCCTCAACTTGACGACCTACTGAACCCAGGATTATATGTGGGAGGAAACACGTGCACAGGCAGGGCGTTCCAGGCCAGTATCGTTCGGCACAGAAACGAACGTTTAAAACGTTCGGTTCTCGCGAACATGTACCTACTGTGTGGGAGTGGCATCTCTGCCCGGCACGCGTTGTTCGGGATCGGAAGGAAGATGGGATCAGATTTAAGAGCTCTTCAGAATGCTCGCCGTGGTAAATACGGTAGAATGCGGCCAAGGAAGCTATTTTTCGGCGCTGAACTAGCGGCTCAAAGCTTCCCGTTACCTCCGGACAATCTATAATACGGATAGCTCGACGCTGCATAGCGTCGAGAGCGTCCAGCAAATACTTCGCGGAGCCGTCCCGGAAGTGAGAGCAGTATTCGACGCAGGGTCCAATCTGCGTCTTGTACAGCAGACACCTCTGATGCAGTGTAAAGAATCGCTTTACCTTATTCAGTATTCCTAGTTTCCACGAAGCTAGCTCTATACATCTTTCGATGTAGTTTTTATTATTGAGCTCTTGACGAACGTCTATGTCAAGGATCTCAAGGTTGCCCTTCATTGGTAACAATGCATTCTGAAGAGAGGGTAGGGGAAGGAAAGGGGATTTCTTCGCTGTAAATGCATACGCCTGCAATGTGCTGTCATCTGCATAACAATGAATGTTCCCGAGGGATAGCATATCATTGATTTGCAGAAGGAAGAGTTGGTGACAGCACGGACCCCTGCGGCGCCCCGGTATTGTTCCTCGATACATATATACATAACCGGGGCAACACAGGTAAGGCGTGTTGTCAGGGCGGCGTATTTGTGTCTCCGTGAGAAACGTCACAGCGGGCCGAGCCGTCTCAAGGTATGGTGGACGGCATCGAGGTTCGCATGGAGTCCACGGATGTTGGTGAACTCCACCTCGAAAAGTGAAGCTGTGGGGTTTCCTGGGGCCGCTGTGGAACGTTTACTTATTTCTGTTGCACTGCCATTATAAATTTGAAGAAGAAGCGTGAAGACAGGGCGACATCTGGTGGAGCAGTAATAAGTGACAAAGCGCAGGGGCTAACTTCGTCTGGAACCGTGTGGTTAGGTTGGAGCCGACCCGCCGGACGGAAGGGCTACCAAACCCCCCTGGTGCAAGGCCGCCGCTATCCCACACCGGTTACCACCCGGAGCGGCGATCCCACATCAGGATTATGCGCGAGAACATGTGGGGCAGCCTCCTGGTGTGGTTGGTCCCAGGCGGGCCCCATGACTATGTTGCGGGCGGCCGCGGCAACGCCGTTGCTAAGGGTCTCCCTGGCCAGCGAATCGACCCACACCACCCACACTAGACTCCGCTTTGCCCCCACTGGTTCCATGCCTGCTGCACCATACATGGCCCCGGGCCCGGCGGTGCAGCTGTTGAACCCCTTACGCAACCAGCCTGGGCTGGGTTACTTGTGGGGCTTTAGCACAGTTGCACGGTGGCACCCCCCGGATCAACACCCGGTACCCACGTAGGGACCGAAGCCACTTCATAGGTACCGTAAATTAACGAGCCTCGTCCGTTGATCAGCAGGTGCGCCACCAGCAGATGAGTTCGCTGGGGCCCTAAATATGTTGGTAGAGCCCCTTTGTATAGAGGAGGTCAAATGATTTTGATTAGGAAAAAAAATTAGCCCTCGCCCCCCCTTTGAGAGTGCAACGACAGAGGAAAGGTAGAGGAGTTTTGATTACGGGATCATACGAGTATAGAGGGTCTTTTCTTGAATTTAAGGAGAGAAATAAACACCCCCCCTCCTAGCCCTCTTTTCACCTCCCCCACACAAGACACTATTATTATAAAATGAAAAAAAAAAGATCAAAACCATGTAATCGCCGTACCTACTGGCTGACCACCATCGGTAACTCCGGACTCACGCACAAAATGTGTTAAATACCTAATTCCGCCCGTTTCGATTCTGCATACGGACTCTTAAGTATCCGTTTGCAAGATATTTAGCTTTGAAGAGCATGTTTTTGCAAAAACAGGACGTCCCCCCTCTAAAATCTAAACGGCTGTCGTGAAGAACCTAAAAAAAAACGTGATGGTAGTCCATGTAATGAACTTTGAAGGAAAACCATATCGGATGGTACTTACCCTTAAAAACCTTAAAAACAGAGTTATCTGGTAATAAGGTTTTTAAGGGTACCTACGAAACCCTGTCTTATGCGTGGCTCGACACGCACTTAGCCGGTTTTTTTTTATTGTAAAGGACAATCCCACCTCCACCTCATGGCTTGTTCCAACCTCAGTAGGTTATACAGCCGAATCACGAGTGTATACCATATACTTGTATGTTTGTAGGACAATGCAATTTTTGGCGCCACCCTCCAACAGCGATGAGTGGATACGTTTTTGGATAGGTCGTTTTTGGCGGAATAAAAGTTACTATGGCGATTTCATCCGAATGTTTGTCCGTTCGTGAAATGTGCGCGGCTGCCACTCTTACATCCATTGCCGGGCGTCTCTGGTATGCTGTATCAGAAAGTATTTCCAGTTGCGCCCGGCGATGATACGTGGCTAGCGTGTTGCCGCTTATCGGGAGCATTAATTTTGTTAGGGCCTCATCTGTTGATCGGCAGTTGACTTGGGACCCTATTATCGTTACAGGTTACACATACACACTTATGTTTAATGCAACGCTAGAGTCCTACTACATAGGATGCTTCTTTCCATAGATCTCCTAGATTGAAAATAGGTTTAAGATATACATAATATCCACACCCCTCTGTAGCGAAGGCGAGTTACTCAAGGAACAATAGCAGAGTATGCACATGTTTTTGTGTTATTATATTATACTTAGTGAGTCCGAGACGCCCAGGACTTTCATTGGCTGTGCCACAGCGGCTGGCACTTAACATTTCATTGCAAGGCACCGCATAGGCAGAGGTGCATAACACACCTACACTTTTCCACTAATATTGTTGCTCCCACCTAATGTAGATTAACCTTTTTAGGGTTGCGGAGAAAAAGTCTCGGAACCCTTATAGTTTCGTCATTACCGTCCGTCGGTTCGTCCGCCCATCTGTCCTCGGCTTTCCTCCCAAACGGTTAGGGCTAGAAACATGAAACTTGCATGGATTATATTTAATACGCCGCCAAAGTGCTAAAATTAAATTTTGAAAAAAAAAACATTTTTTTGGGGTACGTCCCCTATTTCTAATTACTTACAATAACGTCATTACTAAATTTAAGTATATACTCGTATTTTAAAGCTTGTCGCGAGATTTTAATACCTACTCGTTTTAACTGGACTAAACAGCTTTTATAATAAATATGTAAATTGTGTAATGACATTATAAGTTGATAGTAAAACTTTTAAAAATAAAGTTTATTAGTATTTTTTTTTTAAAAAAAGAGGTTTTTTTTTAAATTACTTTTATTGTATTTACTTACATACTTGAGGTACTATAAATGTGTCACAATTTTATATCTATCGATATTATAATAAATATATACTGGTATTATAATAGTGTCTGTATTGTATGTATACTTATGTATTTTTCTGTATATTTTCAGAATGGATCATTAAGAAGAAAGGATAAGTCGACATTAGATACTCTTAAGTTCTGTGTGGACATCTTTTACAGAAAAAAAGGAAATGATATGGCATACATATTCCCTGCAGACCCAGAAAATCCCAATGACCGGATTAAAACTATATTTCTCGGAACAGGTGTGTTTGTGTAGTATAATGTTTGAAAATGAGTTTTAAAATCGTGTTTGTAAGACAGTTGTTTTAAACCAAATTACGTCATACATGTACGACCTTCTATTGACCACTATTGGTTTAAAACCGTGTAGCCAACAAAAATCTCTACATCCGTTAAGCCCGTTAAGCCCGACGGGGACGATTAGTGTTTGGTTCTCAATTGTACGTTATTGTTAGTGTTTTCTTGATGGCGATAGAAGCCATTATCAATAGGCGTCATGGCCCATCTTTAAATAATAAAGAAATATAAAATATGTTAGGACAATTCACACAACGCCATCTAGTCTCAAACTAAGGAGGCTTGAACCCCATGGAATATTTATCCTTGAAACTTAAAACCTCTGAAATTGCTTAAATCGTATAAAACTTCTTCAGAAAAATAAAAAATAGCCTTTAGCACTTAGGAAACATTTCAAAATGGGTTGAATATGTGGGTTCAAAAAGAAAATAAACAAATCGACAGAGTACAGTCGAGACCTTAAAGTATTCGTTATGTTCCGGGCGTAAACGGCGCACACGAGACTCATTAGATTTACGTACGTATCGATAAATGTATAAAAGTTCCGAGTTGCCTAAAACAATAGTGGAAATATTAACAAAAGAAGGTTCTACAAACTTTTTTTTTTATAATTCCGCGGCCCAGGGCCGCGGCTGCTACTGTGACTACAAATAGTATGAATGAAAACTTTAGGTTGAAAAATTTTCGGAAGAGTGATCATTCGGATTACAAATCATTAGGAAGAACAATTTCGGGTAAAGAACTTTAGGTGAGCTAATATGGACCCACGTTCTTCATAATAGCACAGAAAATGCGAAAACCGTTCAGTACCTATAACTCATACTTTTTCAGTTGCGAAAGTCTAAAACGAGATTCATACGAGCTCGTTCCGCAGTGAACCGTGTATTTCTTGCTAACCCGTACGGCGTTCTATTGGTTCTAAACCGTGTAGCCAGCAAAGATCTATGTTTCAAACAGACATTTTAACCGTGTATATTTATCTCTTGGAATCTATCCATTTACTTATATAAAAATGAATTGTGTTCATAGGGAACAGAGAGAGCATACACAGATTGAAATACACTGTTTAAAATATATATTTTTGGTGGCTACACGGTTTAAAACCAACAATGTTCAATAGAACGCCGTACGGATAGTAGTATACGACGACGGCGTATACGACGTCCGCGTTGCTCTATGTACGGGTATGACGTAATTTGGTTTAAAACAATTGTCTACACGATTTTA
This sequence comes from Nudaria mundana, assembly GCA_963556515.1. Lineage (NCBI taxonomy): Eukaryota > Metazoa > Arthropoda > Insecta > Lepidoptera > Erebidae > Nudaria > Nudaria mundana. The sequence goes on from OY748296.1 coordinate 4,723,208, forward strand.
AATGTCTGCTTTAAACAACTATTTTAAGCTTCTCTCATAAGGGAAAAATTTCGACTCGGTCGACCGAAAAGGTGAATGATTAATTATTCTACTCTTTTTATTAAAGTATTTGGTAAGGAATCTCTATCTATACTACTATTATAAAGATGAAAGATTTGTATTTTTGTTTGTAATGAATAAACTCAAAAACTACTGTGCCGATTTCAAAAATTCTTTCACCATTGGAAAGCTACATTCACCTTGAGTAACATAGGCTACTTTTTATCCCGGTGTTGTGTTCCCACGGGAACCGGGAAATCGCGCGGGTGGAGCTGCGGCGATGAGGTAGGTAGTATATTATAAAACAAAGTCGCTTCCGTCCGTATGTATGCTTAGATCTTCGAAACTACGCAACAGATTTTAATGCAAATTTCACCAATGGATATAGTGGTTCTCGAAAAAGGATTTTATGTACTTATAGTATAATTGGTCAAGCGTGCGAAGCCGCGGGTGTCCGCTAGCCATTAATAAAATAAAAGAAAATCATTGTTCAAATATCGTTGTAGCCACAGATATCGATATCTGTTGTTGTAACACGATACAGTCTGGTACCGTGATTCGGTAGAATTCCGGTAGGTGAATCCACGCTAAGTTTGAATAATACCATCTAGAAATTGTAGGTAATATGAAGCAAAAAAGATTGGATGATGTCGGTATTGGTCAACATAGCTCAGTGGTCAGAGCATTCCCCCTTAGGGAAAGGCGGTGGGTTCGAGTCATGCCGATGTCAGTTCAGTTTTTATGATTTATAATTTCTATCTAAATGTTTTAAGAATAGTTTAGGCAAACTCATTACTTTGAAGTACAGAATTGGTACGAGTATTTACTGTCATTATTTTATTCAAGAATTTTACAATATACATAATAAAACAATACAATTCAAACTAACTAAATACGAGTATGTACCTAATTATGTAAAATCTAATGAACATTTTGTAATTGTTGTAAATAAAAAGTATTTCATTATTAAATAAGAAAAAGGTAGACCTATGCTAAAAATCAAACAAACAACCTATATTAAATTTTAAAACTTGATGTATTATCATTTCAGGGTTGCTGATCTCGTCATTTTTCATGATTCTTGTATTGTTCGTGTATGCGTCGCTTCCAAGTCTCCAGAATATTGTGGGCATGGTCCTGATGGCATATTTGGCGACTCAAACTACCGCTTTTCTTATATGTGCATTCGTCGCTCTACAGATGAAGTCATCACCAGGGAATTGTACAACCTCGAGTGAGTTTTTCACAATTTGTATATATTATAAAGGACGTCCTATATCATCCCAGAGGACGACGATGCTGATGAAGACCCCGACACACGTCTAGGGAGCTAATAAGACGATTAAAGAAGAGGCAAAATCCACTATATGAATATGATTCTGGATATTGAACTGCTTGACAACTGCCCAGCTACTGTACAAATGGTATATACTTACTTAATATAATCTTGGTACATAATTGTCTTGTTTTTCATCAACTGCCCGTTCGGGCAGTTGATGGTATTCACCTGGGACTAAGAAAGTTCTTGCGTAATATGAGCGTATAATATGCCTCTGCCCATTCCCCATGGAGAAATCAGTGGGACGGTATTTAAAATTTCTTTTTTTTTTCAGGTGCATTTAAATACTTTTTTTTCCTTTCAAGCTACTTTTGGTTGAATGTAATGTCGTTGGATTTGTGGTGGACTCTCAGGTTTGTAACATTATCTATACTAGTGGTCGCCCTATGGTCGAACAGTAGACGTCGTGAACATTAAAATACTTTTTTGGGATTTAAATCCCACCCCCTGAATAAATAAAACTCCACTAAAAATATTATTTCTAGTAAAGGAATACTTGTGCCAAGTTGCTGCTAATTCAGCCGTAGATTGTGTATCATCGGCTTCCACAATCACCTTTAATTCGTCATTGTCGACCAAAGTCCAAACGGCAATTTCAAAGATCTATTATATAATAATAATAAAAAAAACCTAATAACATAGATTTATTGACCGAGCGAGCGAAGCGTCTCAGTTTTACCTCGAGGACTGGCCGATTTGGCGTTGTTGGTATGTGTGTCAGTTCCGGTCTACAGGCCGCATTTTTCAGCCGATTTTCATGAAGTTTGGCACAAGTGTTATTTGTTGCAAGGCGCAACTTTTGTCGAAAGGATTTGGATTGGGGGTAAAATGGGGAAGAAATGGGGGGAAAATGCGAAAATAACGCGAGGTCTACTGTTCACAGAACCACTAGTATTAATAATATCTATCTCGATGCCTACTAATGTCATGTTGGTATTGTTCAACAGAGGCTTACGTAAGTGCCGCGAAATACATCGTCGTGGCGAACGGTCGAAGTTTCTTTGGTACTGCCTTTATGCATGGGGCGTTCCTGCACTAGTCACAATAATATTAGTAATCATTCATAACAGTAGAATAATAACTTATTATCGTTTAACCACGCCATTTGAAGCCTGCTTTAATAATAGTAAGTATCCAACCTTTTAATGACCGTGGTTTTGTCAAGTTTGGAATAAGATAAATACGTCATCACGTCGGGTCTTCTCAGTATTTATAATTTATGCTAAAGTTTTCCTTCCACAAACGGACAGACTTGGGGTAAAAACCACCCTCTCACTTAAGACGAATGGTGAGTAGCAGTAAGTATTTTTAAAACTACAAAATCGATAAAGAAAATTCTTTGTTGCTGTATTATTTCTGATACTTAATGAGTCTTATAGGCTCTACTATACCTCGTGGTGCTCACAATATATTCCCATGAGAATTGAGAAAACGACAAAACCTTATAGTCTATACAACTATAATCTATACTTCTATACTAATATTATAAAGAGGAAAGATTTGATTGATTGTTTGAAGCGAATAGGCTCTGTTACTACTGATCCGATTTTAAAAAGTCTCTTACTCATATGTAGCTACATTATCCATGAGTAACATAGGCTATTTATCCTGGTAATTTGTTAACCAGGAACGAATTCACGTGTGATGGTTCACGCGTGCACTCGTTCTACTCGCGTGATGTAGTCTTCTCTTTCCCGGAAAGAGAAGACTACATCACGTGCGAAGCCGCGGTGATCAGCTAGTAGGTAACTTATAAAACCGAAACGATTTTTAGGCGGCTTTCTATTGTATTCTGTTACTTACTTGTACTACTATTATATTATAATCTATGCTATTAGTAGAATGTGTAACATTGTATTGTTTTGTTAATGATTTTAAATACAATTTCAGTAGATCCAGTAAGAATATATTTACTTGCGCCCGGGGGTATATTAATTCTTGTTAACTGCGTATTCTTTGCTCTCACTACTTACAACATATGGCAAATAAAACACAACTTATCTAAAAATACAGACTCCAGAAGCACAAAAGACAATGAAAACAGGTAAGAAGTTTTAATTAAATAACTTACCATTAACTATGGCTCCCCACACATGCGATTTAGCTGAAAAAAACAATCAAACCCGGAAAAAAATACTTACAGCAATTTTCTTTCCGAATTTAGACAACCAGCGAGCTCTTCGAACGAGAGCTCGCTGGTTGTCCAAATTTACTTTTGCGTGGTATTTAATCCGTTTCGTTAGCTTCGTGATCGACGGACGTTGGATCATGGGAGATGTACTGCCCCGTTGCCCAGGGTGCACCATCCCCACAGCGTCAGCACAGCTAGAAGGTTCCCGAAATTAACACCCCTCATTCAATTATTTTGTAACGGTTAATTTTTAAATATTAAATAGAAATAAAAATTCACAAACACTGAAATGTCATCGAGCAGGACTCGAACCCACGGCCTTTTCCTAAGACATGGCTGATATGAAATGTCAAGCCTGTATATTTTGCGCGCTCTGTATTTCAAGGTCAACATTCTATCTATCTAACATTTAACAAAACTATTACTAATACTAAATATTGTTCAAATTGCAGGTCGAAGGTTTACTGCAAGTTATTTGTGTTAATGGGTATTACGTGGGTGGTGGATCAGATCGCCCCTGATGATTTAACGTGGTATATAATTGTCAACTCTGTTAATCTGTTTGTTGGTGTCTTAATATTCTTCATGTTGGTGTGTAAGAAGTCAACTATTATCATGTTATGTAAAAGGTAAGCAACTTACAATTTATTAAAACGATAATTAAAATATCAGAAGTAGATACCTCTCTACCTACTTACTATATGTATTTCCTGTTATTTTGGGCTTTGAGTACCTACAAAGAATATTAAACTAATAACCGATATATTATATTTATCTCTGTGCACTATTACAATAAAATTATGTCCTTATAGCCCAAACATATAAGTCAAATCCCCACAAAAAAAAAATATTTCTATTGGTTATTCGCTCTTTGCATTTTTACAATATTGTAGAGGATTCAATTTCCTACGATTTTTTTTTAAATGTTTTTTTTAATATCTACATTGTATCGTTTTATAGCCTTCGCTGACGCAGTCAGATAAAACTAGATAGATACGTAACTAAAACGATTATTAAACACAATGTAAACGAAAAAGATTATAAGTAATTTAATTATATATTACTTAATCAATAATTGGCTCTAACCGCGCGATTTCATCCCTTTAAGTATCTCAGGAACGATTCAACGAAATTCTGAGATTATGTCTAATTTGACTGGACTATAATATACTTAAATAATCATATACTTAGTATATTTGGAAAGAGAAAAAAGAGCAAAAAGAAAAAAGGACCAGTTCTTATCCTGAAAATTAATTGCAATTAACACTTAAAGTGCTTGAACACGTTTCTCTCGAGCTAAAGACATTAAAAGTATTTTTATTTTATTTTAAGTATTCTAGTTTCCATATTTCCCTACCTCTGCACAGCTCGTACACGTCATAGTACTACCTACTAAACGTATCTGTTTTATTTTACTTTATTAGGTATAATATTCGCCACAATATTCCAAAATTGCAGAGCAGTTCTTTTTCAAAAACTGAAAACACTAACAGTGGTATTGGCAAGAGTTTTACCTCAGAGGATTGTAAGGAAGAATGTGTGGAGCTTAATTCATCTAAGCATTAAGTGTGAATATAACAGTAAAGAACTACGCTGGGTTATGTTTCACTTATTTAAGTAACTGTATAAGGGAATTAAAAACATGAGAGTCAAAGTGGCGAGTGTACCATTGCGCATAATGTTGTACCACTTACCAAAAAATGTACCTAAAATGTACCAAATTGTACCTAGGTCTAAAAAATAAGTACCCGATTCAGAATGAAATTATTTCGGACTTAAAATACACCCGCTATTTTGACATCAATACGGCAGGTGTACTTTTATATTTTATTAGTTAACCATTATTCATAAAATATAATTACACCAAAAAAATGTACCTAAAAAGTACCTCAAGTAAAATAAATAATAGTTAAAAAAAAACTAAAAAAACACGCTTTTATAGAGAATCCAACTAAAAAGTAGAAAATAAATTTTAATAAGTTTGAATTAAGAATAGTGTAAATAAGAAATAAATGTATGTTATTGTAAAAAAAAGCGTGAGGTGCATTTTAAGATATTATCAAATGATAATTCGAAATGAAATGATTTATTTATTTGTATAAGTCACTAAATGGCTCTTGCAAACGTCAGTAAGTACTTAAAATAAAAAATGTCATTGCTTCTATATTTACATGTACTGCCAGATTCGCAAAGCAATAAGTAGAACCGAGAGAAAGAACCTGGCAGTAAAGAAATTCTTCTACTCATATCTGTCAATAAAATATTTAAAACTATTGATACTATGCACCTCACGCTTTTTTTACAATATACATTTATTTCTTATTTACACTATTCTTAATTCAAAGTTATTAAAATTTATTTTCTACTTTTTAGTTGGATTCTCTATAAAAGCGTGTTTTTTTAGTTTTTTTAAACTATTATTTATTTTTCATTTTTTAGTTTTTATTTTCATTTTTTTTTAATTTTCAATCGAATTGCATTGTCATCGATCTTTGACAGGTGTGCAAAGTTTGAATAAAATCTGATCGTTCAAAGTAGGGCAAAATCGAACCCAAAAGAGTCGGTTACAAACAAACATACATTGTTTTTAAATTTTCAATCGAATTATTGCATTGTCATCGGTCTTTGACAGGTGTGCAAAGTTTGAATTAAATCTGATCGTTCAAAGTAGGGCAAAATCGAACCCAAAAGAGTCGGTTACAAACAAACATACACTTTTTTTTAATTTTCAATTGAATTATTGTATTGTCATCGGTCTTTGTCAGGTGTGCAAAGTTTGAATTAAATCTGATCGTTCAAAGTAGGGCAAAATCGAACCCAAAACAAGGTTACATGTGAAGCTAATGAAAGCGTAAAAAAACACTCTTGATCCGTTAGATAGTTTCTGAGAAATAAAACAACCGTGTCTAGTTTACTTACGTTTATTATTTTAATGAAATAATTATCTAAGTACATACTTCTATATTAATTATAATAATATTAAGTAATTACTAATTAATAATATGCTCAATCAATCGGTAGAGTCTATGTTATGTGATGATAATAATATTTTGAAATGTCGACGTAATGACTGCAATGGTCTACGAACATTAAAACACGATATTAATAATACAATAGCCTTCGAGCCGAATCAAACTGATGTAATTTATCTTAAAGACATACCTATAGAAATAACATTATATAATATTTTTATAACCAAAACTCCGAATTCACTTATTGTTAATTGCATAATGTATGGACGGAAATAAAAGGGTCACAATTATGTTATGTATCTAATTTTGTCCAGTTATTAAAATCGTGATTTATAATTTTCTAGCATAAGTAAACTAGACACGGTAGTTTTATTACTCAGAAACCATCCAACGGATTAAGAGTGTGTTTTTTTTACTTTAGGTACTTTTTAGGTACATTTTTTGGGTGTAATTATATTTTATGAATAATGGTTAACTAATAAAATATTATAGTACACCCGCCGTATTGATGTCAAATTGGCGGGTGTATTTTAATTATGAAATAATTTCGTTCTGAATCGGGTAGGTACTTATTTTTTAGACTAGGTACAATTTAGTACATTTTGGGTACATTTTTTTGGTAAGTGGTACTTTACTACTACTATTACCATTGTAATGAATGTGTGATATAGATGTGAGTAATATAATCTTATGGCTAATGAGCCATAAGATTATTTTTAAGTAAATTATTTGCATAACACAAAATATGTAAGGAGGCCTGGAGATTTGTCAAACAGGCCTTGAGCCTAGTACAGACTCCAGCTCTCAATCAGGAACTTGAACTTTTGTTATGTTTAATTGATGTCACATTTCTTGTAATTATATGTAAGTACCTTTTTGAGAGAAATAAATAAGTATATTATATTATTATATCATATTTAAAGCCCTGAGAGAATGAGCAGACCTTGCCACACTGAGGCTAGTGTTTCTTGCTCTATTAGTTAGTTATTAAAAAATAACTACTACTAAAAATGACTACCTCGGTGGCACAATGGTACTATGTACGGACTGCCACGCTCGAGGTCTCGGGTTCGATTTCTGGGTCTGGGGGATAATGTACAATTCTCTTTAGAATTTTACCCAGATAATTATCCCAGAGTCTGGAACTTGTGCCCGGTAAATGGCAATAGGCTCGCCCCCTATTACATGGGACCTAACATAGCTGGCGAAATGTGGGTGTGTTTGCACACCTCTGCCTACCCCTCGGGGAAAAAGGCGTGATGCTATGTTATGTTATGTTATGTTAAAAAATAATGTTAGGTAAGTAAGGTCGGGCTAAGGAGGGGCTCGTGGTCTAGTGGTAACCGACAATGTTAACACATTGCAAAGGTTAAGCAACATCGACTCAGGCCGGTCTTAGGATGGGTGACCATTTCTTAAGACATTGAGACCCCTCCGTGCCTCGGAGAGCACGTTTAGCCGTCGGTCCCGGTTGTCATACTAACATCTCTTTCCGGTGGTAGGCTTCGGCCGTGGCTGGTCACCACCCTCTGGGTTGAAGTCAGAGTGCCAAGCGTTCGCGCGTTCCACCCTGTGAACCCTGATCAGCCCTCTAAGTGTGGGTCTATGTAGTTGCATCCTCTGGTGTACCGTAGACGTGGCTTGCAGTATTGCCGCACGCGGTGCTTAGTTTGGAGGGCAGCGGGATCCGGAGAAACGGTTTTCCGCAGGCCGCCCGCCGATAGTTGGGAGCCCAATTGTGGACTAGCCACCCGCGAAAGGCTGCTCCGCCATCGCGCGCATAATCCCAGAGTTGCTCCTGTTGGGCCGGTTGGCAACCGGATGAGAGGCCTCAACAGGCAATTCTGGGGGGGTCCGGGCGTCCCCGCGGTCTCCAAGCTAGGTTTCCTGACCGTGCGGCAGTGCTGTAACTTTCGTTGGGGTCCGGTTGGTGCCTCACATAACTGCCACTCTTTGCCTATTTCCTCACTTGTTCTTGAAAATATTATGCAGAAACAATATAAGAAAATGAGGTTTCAGCAGCGGATGCACGGCCTCTCACTGAAAGTGCACCTCACTAACATTCGAGGACTGCATTCCAATCTCGTCCCAGTCCACCACCACCTTGAGGCTGCAAAACCGCATCTGCTCTTGCTTACGGACACGCAAATCTCAACCCCTGCTGATACTTCCTACCTAAACTACCCAGGCTACACCCTGGAGCACAACTTCTGTTCAAAAGCAGGGGTATGTTTCTATGTGCGTGATGACATCTGCGCCAGGCGTCTCCGTAACTTAGAAGATCCCTCATCTTCTTCAATCTGGGTGCTTGTAGACACCGGCATCGAAAAAATTGTTTATGTGGGTGTACACAGATCGCAAAGCGGAGATCAGGAGACAACTAGGCTATTTACCCTCTGAGTGAGGCCGCCGATGTGGCTCAACAGAGGTATCCGACCGCTCAAATCGTTTTTCTGGGGGACTTTAATGCCCACCACGAGCAGTGGCTGTTCCCTTACCAGAAAACAGACCATGCTGGTAGAGAGGCCCACAAGTTTGCTTTGTCTATGAACCTTTCCCAGCTGGTTGACCAGGCAACTCAAATACCTGACATTGAGAGCCACACGGCCAATTGTCTGGACCTTCTGCTGACAACTGAACCAGACCAATATCAAGTGTCAGTTTCAGCCCCCCTTGGCAGTTCTGACCACTGTCTGGTTAAGTCCATACTTTTGTGTCCCCCACCTGACTCCAGCCCTAGAGGCACTAGGCGGGTGTGGCGATACAAGTCAGCGGATTGGGATGAGATGCAACATTTCCTTGCATCTTACCCATGGCTGTCAGTCTGCTTTTCTTCTGGCGATCCGTCGAGCTGCGCGTCTGCGGTTGCCGGGGTTATCGGTCGAGCGATGGAATACTTTATTCCGTTTTCTGACCGGCCATCTGGGATCAGAGCTCAGGCCTGGTTTGGCTCTGACTGTTTGAAAGCTGAGGCAGACAAACAGTCGGCTTATGAAGCTTGGGTTGATGCCAGAAAGCACAAAGCTCCGGATACGCGTAAAAAGAAGAAAGCCTTTAACAAGGCAGCCAAGTCCTGCAAAAGGGTCCTGATGAAGGCGCGCTTCAATCACGTTGGCCGCGTAGGAGCCAGACTCTCGTCTTACCCATCTGGGAGTAAGGAGTTTTGGTCTCTAGCCAAATGTGTTGAGGCGAACTTTTGTCGATCCTCACTCCCTCCTTTGCAGAAACCTGATGGAACACTGGCACACACAGCTGTGGAAAAGGCTAATCTGTTTGCCTCTCTGTTTGCTGACAATTCACGGCTAGATGCTGGTATTAAAACACCACCTCAGCTACCTCCTAGTGATTGCAAAATGCCTGAAATCCGCATTCATCAAAAGGAGGTTCTCAAAATACTACGCACTCTGGATGTGAATAAAGCCAGTGGTCCCGACGGTATTCCTGCTATTGTTCTAAGGAACTGCGCAGCCGAGTTGTCTCCTGTCCTGACACGCCTGTTTCGTATGTCTTTCCGGACTGGTAAAGTTCCGAAAGCTTGGAAGGTAGCTAACGTACAGCCAGTACCAAAAAAGGGTAGACGTGCAGACCCTGTCAACTACCGCCCAATTGCGATCACCTCCATTCTCTGCAAGGTGATGGAGCGTGTAATAAACAATCGTTTACTGGCATACCTCGAAGACAATGACCTCCTAAGTGATCGGCAATACGGGTTTCGCCAACGCCGTTCTACTGGAGATCTTCTAGTGTATGCAACGCACCTCTGGGGTGAGGCTCTTGAAAAATATGGTGAGGCACTTGCTGTGTCACTTGACATTTCGAAGGCTTTCGACAGGGTCTGGCACGAAGCCCTTATAGCCAAGCTTCCTGCTTACGGAGTTCCGGCTAGTCTTTGTGCTTGGATTTCAGATTTCCAAAGGGAACGATCTATTCGAGTGGTTGTTGACGGCTGCTCGTCTGATCTATTAGCAATTAACGCTGGGGTACCACAGGGATCTGTTCTCTCGGCAACGTTATTCCTGCTACATATAAACGACCTGCTCAGACCCGGTATGTTTGGGTATGCGGACGATAGCACGGTTGCAGAGAGATATTTCTCCAGCGCAAAGGCCAAAAAACCGGAAATCGACGATCTTAGAGTGGCAATGGTTGAACGTACCAATTTAACCCTTCAGGCAGTGTCTGACTGGGGCGATGCTAACCTTGTCACATTCAACACCACGAAAACCCAGGCGTGTCTTTTCTCTGCCAAAAAGAGCCCGTTCACTAAGGCTCCCACTTTCCGCGATGTCCCTGTACCTGTGACTCAGCATCTCCAGCTCCTTGGTGTGGACTTATCATCCAACCTGAACTTTGGAAGCTACATTGAATCCAGGGCTAAAACAGCTTCGAAAAAACTAGGCATCCTCTCTAAGGTGCGTAAATATTTTACCTCGAATCAACTGCTGAGTCTTTACTCAGCACAGGTTCGCTCCTGCATGGAGTACTGCTCGCACCTTTGGAATGGATCCGCCCGCTACCAGCTTGAGGCCCTGGAAGCTATTGACAGACGCGGCAGAAAACTTATAAGCGATGAGGCGCTCACAAGTAACCAACTTCAGAGCCTCGACCATCGCCGTCTGGTTGCGAGTCTGTGTGTCTTCTACAGGTTACATTTCGGAGAGTGTGCGCAGGAATTGCATGAATTAATTCCACCAGCACCATTCCATCATCGGACACCAAGGCGTGGTCTGAGATTCCATCCGTATGTGGTCGATATACCACCTCTTCGTACCTCTCGATTCGCTTCTTCTTTCATCATGCGAACCGCAAAGGAATGGAATTCCCTTCCAGCGTCATTGTTCCCCGATACATATAATCTTGGGATTTTCAAGGCAAGAGTAAATAGGCATTATTTGAGTTTGCGTGCTTCATCTTAGACCGCATCGTTACTTAACATCAGGTAAGATTGCGATCAAACGCACTCAAATTTATTCATAAAAAAAATTAAAAAAACTACGGCAGTCGTTAGGGGTAGTTGGAGCCCTAAATCAAAAATCCGACCGGTCTAACTACAGAACATCGATATCGCCCATGGGTTGTGAAGGTCAGATGGCAGTCGCTTCACGGAAAATATCGAAGTTCAGCCGAATCGCAGTTAGACTGGAAATCCGACCCCAACTGAGTTGGGAAAAGGCTCGGTGAATGATGAAGTAAGGTATTTGTGGTAAGTATAATTGTTCCATGAATTTTGTATATGACACGATGTCGCTCATGATACTCTTATAAACTATATTTACTGACCGAGCACTATCTCCCAAGATAGTATGGGACGTAGGGTTCATGCTATGTAGGTACATTTCAATAAATCTGTATCTACTATTATTAACTTCATGGATGCTCCGTAACGTGTATATGCTCCATTACCATTATGTATGATGTACCTACATTGTTCAAGCTTTGGAAAGAATACACTTAAAAATACGCTCAACGATTAAGCTTTGAACCGAACAGGTGACACTCGCTCCGGGGCGTGCAAAGACTTCCCTTACCCATCGCTATTCAGTGAGGTAACGCAGCCAGTGTTCTCGGCACCTCTGCTCCAGATTCGGTCTGGGACGAGTTACTTAATTGATGATGTATTTTCTATTGATTTTAAATTAAATATAAATAAATAAATAAATATTTTGGACATTCTCACACAACGTCATCTAGCCCAAATTAAGCTAATATAAGCTTGTGCTATGGGATGTAGACGACTGATAAACATACTAATATATTTATAAATAGATACATATTATACATAGAAAACACCCAAACTCCGAAAATAACATTTGTGAATCACACAAATATTTGATTCGACCCGGGGATCGAACCCGAGACTCCGGAGTCGAAAGCCGACGCACTACCGACCACGCCACCGAAGCAGTCAAAAATTAAAATAATAGAATAATTGTATAATATATAATAAAATCCTTCCATTACTTAGTAAAATAATAATTAACTCTGCTCTAAATACGAGTGCTTTAATAACTACCAAGTTATATTATGTTCAGTTTCATACACTAGGTACTTTATCTAATCTCATGCGTTTAAGCTATTTTAAGAACTAGAAAAAGTTATCGACAAAAAGACGGCAAACTTAAAAAACCTGTACTATAATGATTTACATGTTACTTCTGACACAGTTCTGCAGAAAATCTCAAAATCTGTATCATAAAATTACTTTAGATTTTTTTTATAGACAAAATATTTACCTAATGTGTAAATAATCATCAGCTATAGGTATAAGGCAAACTTTACGACATGAGGGATAAGATAAACAAATTTACATGAAAGTACACTAGCATTTAATAACTTCATGCTTCTCATGGAATAACTTCATATGCTTCTCATGGATCCTGGATAGCCTTTATATCCTTTTGGGTTGGCGCATATTTGAAATGTGGTAGTTTCTGCTACAGCATCGGAGCTAGAGCTCGAATAGCTCTTCGATGAACCGGGATAGACACGCCTCATCATATTCAATGAGTAACTGTAATGAAAAAACTGTTGTTATATCATGCCGATTGGATTTATCTACTGCAAGGGCGCGGCGCGGCGCGGACAGGGCGTGGTGACAGGAAAAGACCTATGTGTATTTAGTCTCTTATACAGATTTAAGAAGAGAAGAAGAATTTAGAAAATTAACAATTTTAACAATGCGTGTACAATAATGGTGGGTCTCGTGCATTATTATATATTTGCACGTGTCAAGTAGGGTCACATGTTCAACAATGAAACAAGTGTACACAATGAAACATCGCTATATTTCAAAAATGCGACATTACCAAACCGTGCAAATCAGTGTGCAAGTAGCTCTTTATGAGCGCCCCCCACTGACCTTGTCAGGCGTCGCACTTCGTGGCGGAAGCATGTTTTCGGAGCATATTTGCAATTTTCATCTAAAAAAGTAAGATTTTTTTTTTACTTTGATTTTTTCCCTAGTCTTATGTGTACTACAATTGGTTATTTTTGTGTATTACGTATGAATAAGCATATATCTAAGATTCTTGTAGCCTACTTTGATAACCAAAGAGTTCATATTTAGTGCTTTTTTTTGAGGTTTTTTTTAGCAAAACCCGAGGTGGTCCACGATGAAACGTTTCAACATGGACACAATGAAACTGTTTCATTATGTACTAGGATTGATTCATTGTACATACCTAGATAAATTAAAGTAGAATTACTTTGGTAATTAGTTATCTCTTTAAATATCTTTACATATAGAAACGTCTGTTTGCAGTTTCAACCTACACAGCACGTGTTAAAGCGCGCAGGTAGGTAGGCATTTTCAGTCGTCGCGGTTACTCACCGTCGTCGGGTGACCATAATATCTCTGGGTAATATTATTTATTTGTAATAATAAATAAATCTATTTAATATTATATAATTGGTTTTTATTTTTAAATTAAGTGAAATTTCTACAATAATTTTACTGTTTCATTGATGAACATACGGTGTTTTATTGTGTACACACCCATGGACACAATGAAACATTTCTCATTTTTTTAAAAAAATCATCTGGTAGATTTTCTATAACTATTTGAGAAAAACTGAGTACACAGTTCGTTAGTCAATTAAATTCTCGACCTCTGTGTAAAAAATTGTAACTTTATGGTTATAAATAACTGAGTTACGACTCTCAGAACTTTTAGTGTTTCATTGTTGAACATGTCACCCTACACCACGTTTTTGAGATACCTACACGATGATGAATGAACCATACGAAAATTATATCATGCCCAAAAACCCATTGTTCTAAGTAAAAAATCATCATGTAGGTACGTCAAAAGGGTGACGTAGTTAACATGGTGTTTTTAAATCCGCACCTACGTCCATAGCCAAACGCCTCCGGACCGGTAAGCACTGAGAGAATTCCCAGTGGCGCCCAGCGGGACGTAGTTGACATGCAAATATACACTAGTAATGCACGAGGTCGTTTTTAATTTTATTTATACCTGTACTGTCAGTGAACGTATCAAATATGGAAATTGGTGGAACTACACTTACCGTTTATAAAGCTTCCTGTAAATCTCTTTCTTACACACAAAAATGAGAAATATTAACAATCCAATAAGTATATTGTAGGCGTCGGATATATACCATACTTTAAAGTCTGGATACTGGAAACTGATGATTTCAAACAACCAGTTCACTCCCATTACGACTGATAGTTTTAAATACACCATAAGCCTGTGGAAAGTAAATAACAATGTATCAATAGTCTGCTATCAAAAACCTCACTGCGAGCTACAGTCTGCAAGTCATCATGACTCACTTGTATCTGGTGCACCTACTGAACGGACATGGCTCTAGTTAATATGAGCACTGGGATTCCAGCGTGAAAATTAAAAATAGAATAATAAATTATCGTGTCTGACTAAAAATTCCACTCGGTATTTCTACCATCTACTAAGTTTATTTCCTGTCCATTTGATATTAATCCGTAATTTTCGTAACTATCAGTGGCTAGGTAATTAGACATGCTATGAGTCTGCCATAATTTTCGTAACTATCAGTGGCTAGGTAAATAGGCATGCTATGAGTCTGCTTAAAATCGTCCCATTTCTTTAGTACCTATAGTACCTGCCTTTCCTTTTATTTGTAGGTACATGTGCAAGTATGACTGAGGCCACACCATATCAGAGCAACTATCTACTACCACACGATACTTGCGTTGATAGGACAACGTGACAGTCTCATCCATCTGAGATAAATATCATGTGGTGCGATACCGCATGAGTCGTATGACATGGCATAGTGATTTATATGGAGGATGCTGTTAACTAAATTTGGAATTTCAATTCAAATTTGAAAAATGAACAAATAATAATGTAGATGACGATTTAGGAACTTTTTTAGGGATTTTATGGCTTGGTTACAAGACCTATACGTAAGCCAACGAACTAGGAAGAAATATGTTAAAGGGGTCCTTCCGATGGGTGCATAACGCAGCAGATGCAGAATGCACACAAAAAACAAAAGCATGCCGGCCGCAAATTATCGACCGATAATACATAGGTTTTTGTATATGCCAATGTCTGTGTCAGTGTCGCCACATAGCACACACATTGACAGTCGAAGCTGCATGTAATGCGAGCTGCACTGATCGGAAGGTTTCAGAATTACAGGTTGTATACACGCTTTAGCCTCTGTCGAGAAGAAAGGCGTGACGAAGGTCCATCAAAGAGGTAGGTACCAACCTATTTCTTTGAGACCGATGTGCAGCAGGTGTTCCGGCTGCAGCAGAATCCAGGACAGCGGTCCCTCGACTCAACCTCCACACGTTGAAAGCCGTCATCAAATAGAACATCCAGTTGCTCAAGATTAGAATCAACATCGGTGTATACAGGTAAAGCATTTTCACTTCATCTGTGTTAAAGTAATAATGCGTTAGATTTTTTATTATTTTTGTTATTTCCTTGGAAAAAAAACAGTTCTTATAAACTATTTAGTGTCTACTTTTATATCTAAATCCCATTTATGTGTTTTCGCATATACATATTTAGTGCTTGATTATTTAAAAAAAACAAGAAACTTAACAAGAGTGTAAATACAATAAAAAAATGAAAGAACTAACTAAGACAATTCGAGAACGGATTCAAACTATTTGGTCAGATATAGTGCGAGTGTATTGCGATGGATTTGAGTTGAAAAAAATCTAAGTCGGTAAGACTTCCTAGTTTGTTCTAGAGATTCTAGGATTCAGATTCTAGGATAAAGTTTTGTGGAATAGTTTTTGAAGATAAAACTATTCTACGAGTGTAAAGCTTCTTGACAATAGCTTTTAATGCTATCCCATTTTAATGAAACGATACAAAGAAAAAGTTCAATTACTGAGTACCTACGCTCTTTCGACAAAATGTCTGTGTACATTTGGGGTAGATACCTAATAGGATAAAGTCATCATCGAGTTTCTATATTATATTGAGGGCAAGTGTCACCCGTTTTCTTCGTGGCCAATACTAAGCGGCTCTGATAATAGGTTGCTCAATATATGTTTGCTTTCCACTAGGGGCGCCACATGACATTAAAATACATCAAAAACAGGATCTCAGAACAACAACTACAAACAATAAATAGTTCCATTTTTAGCCACGCAACAACTTAAACTGGGAAGCTGTAGTGACGTTACGTCATCCTCGACTGTTTGACAGTTCTGACGTGCAGAGTGGTTGTGTAATTATTTGGCAGATTTATACGATTATTTACTGTTCCATTTCTATGTTCTCGATGGAATTGAATTGAATTGAATAAAATTTTATTGTACACCGATACAAAATACCTACATAACAAAAATAAACATATTTTAAAATGTACAAACGGTGGCTTTATAGCTGTGATTACTCGTATCATGGTGATTTCTTACAGGCAACCTTTGGATGGACAAGTAGAAGAAACAGTATTTAAGAAAAGAGGTAGGCTATGATGGAGAAGTAAGAAACAGTGAATACCTACATGACTTTGAATGACATTTTTTTTTTAAATATATATTTTTTTTTTATTCCGCGGCCTGAGGTCGCGGCCGCACCTACGTCCATTGCCGAGCGCCTCTGGTAGAGACTGAGAGAACTCCCAGTGGCGCTCGGCGTACATGACTACCTAGTAATAGTAATACGAGTAGGCTCATAACATAAGTAGTACGAGCAACGGATAACGTAATTTCATAGAATGATTTTAATACACGCCCCACTGCCTAAGAGACACGACTTCGCACGCGCACTCATAAGTACGAGTATAAAACAAAGTCGCTTCCGTCTCTATGTATGCTTAGATCTTTAAAACTATGCAACGGATTTTGATGCGGTTTTCACCAATGGATAGAGTGATTCTCGATGAAGGTTTTTTGTGGAGGTATATAATTAGTCAAGCGGGCAAGGCCGCGCGCGTCTGCTAGTTCCTAATATAGAAGTATCTGTTGTAATTGCAACAAGTTGCCCAGTTTACGATCATAAACGTTAGTGAAATGATTAAGATGTATTTCATAATACTAACTTTCAAGGAAGCAACCCCCTAAAGGCATATGAGGGGTGACGAACCAAGGAAACTGACTCATAGGAACTGTATTGATAATCCATAAACCAAGGGCCATAAGGAACGGTAAACCCCAAGCGTAGAGACAATACATGATGAACTTGAATATCTCGCCACGACGATGGATAGGTCTTGCTTTAGCGTAACCTCTGAAATTTAAAAAAAATATACATATTATTGAAGTGAAAAATTTTACTGGCACGACAAAAATAATACTAGTGGTTCTGTGAATAGTAGACCTCGCGTTATTTTCGCATTTTCCCCCCATTTCTCCCACATTTTCCCAATTCGCCAATCGAAAAATCCCTTCGACAAAAGTTGCGCCTTGCAACAAAGAATACATGTGCCAAATTTCATGAAAATCAGCTGAAAAATTCATTTTCCCCCTATTTCTCCCCCATTTTCCCCCAATCGAAAAATCCCTTTGACAAAAGTTGCGCCTTGTAACAAAGAACACTTGTGCCAAATTTCATGAAAATCGGCTGAAAAATGCGGCCTGTAGACCGGAACTGACACACATACCAACAACGCCAAATCGGCCAGTCCTCGAGTTAAAACTGAGACGCTTCGCTCGCTCGGTCAATAAACATGCCATCTGATGCCATCCAATATCATCAAAATAGGTCATACAACACTGTCAAAGAAATTAAAAAAAAAATAGTTTCTTTACCTGAAAGTCCACCAAATGTCGTATGACATCACATTCATCCAACAGAAACTTGCCAAGAAGAAATAATAGATAGCCACAGCTGGAAGGAACAGCAGAAAGTAAACTCTTTAGAACATAGTAGGTACTCTTAAAATGTTAAGAAAGAAATTATAAAGAGCTCACAAAAACTGATGTCATCGGCAGGACTCAAACCCACGGCCTTTCCCTAACAGGGGGAATGCTCTGACCACTGAGCTTAATAGCGCAATCTAGAAATTATGAATATGATATGAAGCAAAAATTCGATGTTGTCGGTATTGGTCATCTTAGCTCAGTGGTCAGAGCCCTGTTAGGGAATTTTTTTGTAAATATTGTAAGTAGGTACCTACACATTTTGTTTGTGTAACTGTTATGCGGATAAATACTAATTTAAAAATTATGTAACTAGCATCATAAATTTTGGACCCATATTATAATGAACCGCAAAGAATAAACTAGAAACTCTACTAATTAACTTACTTAATCCAATACAGGCGTTGTCGTCGTATACATCAAGTTGTATAGTAGCCAACAGTAGAAACGCCATGAACAAACTGGCAACGTATGCCATTAATATCATGCCACATATGTTTTGAAGCTCAGGTAGCAACATGTATACAATAAATACTATCAACAGGAATACACAGGAAACTAACATTGCTGTAAATAAAAATAAATATTAAACTTTAATGTAAATAAATGTTTGTAATATTATCTCGAGAAAGGTATCCATTTCCACTGCCTCTCTGAGTATTCCCTCGGAAGGATAACCATAATTCGCTGGTGAATCCTTATATTCGGGTACCCTTTGTTATGGTTAAGTTTATAAACTAGGTAGGTACACAATGAGCTTTTTCACATTGCACGATAACGACACACGATATCGTGACGATATTTTACACAATAATTTACACTCTTACCTTAAAGTTACTGTTGCTACTTACGATATCGTCACGATATCGTGTGTCGTTATCGTGCAATGTGAAAAAGCTCATTCTGTATGGTCTACTGAAAATGTACGTTATAGATAAGAAAACTAACTCACGGTGTCTGAGAACGCAAGAACAAGAGACCTTGAGGCCTTGGGTTTTCCTCGAATATCAAGTATCAACCTTATACCTTTTAATTTATATAATTTTAATGAAAATCTCCAGGTGCTAACTGACCCTATCAACAGCGTCGTCGCTAGCCGGACGATGGCAAAAATACCAAGGTGTAGGCTCATCCTGCACCAGCAAGGTTTGGGAGTAATGAACCTTTCAGTCTGCACCTTCGAGGATAACGACGTGGTTGTGTGTGTGAAAATATCAATGAATAACATCTTATTTAACCCTTCTATCCCTTCCTACTTAAAGACCCGGTTCAAGTCCCTACATGACTCGCATAATAGGTGCTTGAGACCATCAAAAAATCTACAGTTGAGAATGCCTCAACATTCTACAAGCTTCTTCGACATATTATTTACAGTACCACCCATCCGCTTGTGGAATAGGTTACCTGTAGAGATAAGGCGAACTGAGACTAAATAAATTTAAATTGTTAGTCAGAGATTACTATCTTGAGTAACTAGTATTTCTCTTCTTTAATCTATTTGTACATAGTTTTAACCTTGCTATGTTTATATATATATATATATATATATATATACGAGTGTTTTGACGTAACCCATCATATGTGTGCCCGGTGACGGCAATAGGCTTGCTCCCTGTTACGTGGGACTAAAAATACTGACAAATTGTGGGTGTGTACCGCACCTCTGGCTACCCCTTCGCGGATATAGGCGTGATATGTGTCTACTATGTACTACCTTTTTGTCCTAAAGATCCATCTATCCAAAGGTTTAAAGCAGATTTGTTCTATGCAATAAGGCCGTCCATTGTACAGCTACTCTAGAAGCTCCTTGTATAATTTAATACTGTATTGGCGTACAATAAAGCATATATAAATAAATAAATATCGAGTAAGAAAACATACAAAATGGAACCGTGAGCAGTGTTAGGTATATCTACCAAGGCACTGATAAAAAATAGGAGTAAACACATGCGTTCATATTACCGCTATTTCCATAGCAACTGTCATTTAGGGAAGCAAAATTCCCAGCTTACCGGACGGTTTTTCGTCTGCGTACATAGGTAAATTCCCACATCTAATACTAGTGGTTCTGTGAACCGTATAATAGACTTCGGAAGCGGCTTTGTTTATACTTAAATTGTATTTATTTGCACGACTTTTGATTTTATTTATATGGGTTGCTATGGTTACGGATTGCATTCTTGACAGACCGTAGACTTCGGGAGCTTTGTTTAGAAAATTTATTTTTCAATTTTCTTTATTACTCTTTCATTTTTCATCCAATCCAATAAATATCATTCACATGTTATTCATTGTAAGCAAGGAGTGTGTGTGTAAAGTTTCATGAAATTCGGTTGATAAATACGGCCGCAAACATGATCTGACAGAACCCGTAGATGTAGAGATGTAGAGATGTGTACAGACGAAAGAAATTCTCCCCAGTCTGCAAGTTGAAACGGAGACTTCGGTCGCTTCGCTCCCTCAGTCAATAATATGTTGTTTGACGAGCACTATAAAATTTACCATTCCATTCCAGATTTAATGTTTTCCATTGACTCCCAGTGGCTTAAGTACCTCTATACTATATAGCTTGTTTCACTAGCTCTATGTCAAGACGTTATTAGTTATAAGTTTTATCCTCAAATTTTAATAGTATGTAAGTACTACATACTTGTGACTTCTACCGCCATGTAAGTGGTACAAACTAAGTCTTGCGGTTTGTAAGTAGGTTTGATAAATTATAATTAATTAGAGGTTTATTAATTTTATTTATAAGGCACCACATATTAAATGAGTGTGTAATGTTGTTTACGCTGAACATCAATATCAATACATATAATAAAATTGTAAGTGGTCGATGTCTGTACATCGAAGATATAACAGAGAAACTGTTGTAGGGGGGCTTTATGAACGCAATAGTACCCAAAACAATGGTTTTTAGAATTTTTGTCTGTTTGTCTGTGTGTCTGTTTGTCTGAATGTTGGAACACGCTAATCTCAGAAACGGCTTAACCGATTTGAATGCGGTTTTTAGTAATGCGTTGTAGTTTATTCAACTTAACATTTAAGGTTTGTTTTATTTCAATCGGTTCATAAATAAAAAAGTTATGTCAATCTAAAGTAACACGCAGGAGGAGCTGCGGACAACAGTTATACATAATAAATCAGTAACTGGTGATCAAGAAAACTATAACACGCAGGCAGAGGTGCAGGCAACAGCTAGTAACAAATAAAAATTCCGAACACACTGCTGAAGTAACGCACACACGTCGTCGTGTATAATGCCACAGATAAAAGAATACTAAAGCTAGATGGGGTTGCGTTGTTTTATACAAAGTTCGTTTGACCGCCTTCCTGCTTCAGACTCTGAATACCATACTCTTGTAATTTGGGTTTGCTCCTTGCTCCCCAAAGTTACGGTGGATTGCACCAATCGTAGTAACGGGTGACCGTCATTAGTCTTCCCTTAAATATTACTAATGGTCGCCCTAAGGTCGTAACAGTAGACCTCGCGAACATCCCCCTCTCCCCAATAAAAACACTCAGACTTAAATATTGTTTCTAGCCAAGAAATTCGTAGAGATCGGATAATAAATGAGACCGCCAGCCCGGAAAATCGTTAAAACCTTATTTGATCTTATTTACCCCATTTTCCCCCCAATCCAAAAAGCTTACAAAATTGAAAAATTATATTAAATCAAGGAACACTTGTGCCAAGTTTCGTGAAGATCGGATGAAAACTGAGGCTGCTAGCTCGGAACACACATACAGACAGACGAAAGCAAAACTGTCCCGTCTCGAAATATAGACGCTTCCCTCGCTCGGTCAATCACGAAGTTCAGATATTATCAGCTAAGATACTTACTTATGATAAAAATTTGAAACTCTTACCTCCAGTTAAGAATAGACTGTTTTCAGGTATATCCACTTCTTTGATTATGGCCCAAAAGTTTGGGGATGCAGACAAAGTACCGTTCTTTCTTATAAAGTAATCAATACAAAAGTTTTTATTATCAATTGGTGTCCAACGGTGGTACGTGTTTGGCATTTCTGTTTCTAGCATTCCATTCTGAAACAATCGCATGAAGTTACGCGACTGACATAATGGTTTAAGAAAGAGATTCCATGGTCTATTGGTTTTCTAATTCCCAGGGGGAATACACACATACCTGGATAAAAGTATCTATTATATAAAAGTATATATTATAATATCCATGTTGTCACTTGCTTTGTTAGTGCCACGTAAGCACGGAGACCAAGAATATTGTAATTACCGGGCACCATTATCACAATAGAAAATCAATAAATTCTGTAATCGGAATCTAAATTCGCTTGCAATATGCATCTTTCAAGCAAAAGACGAGGCTCTGGCAAACATACAATAGGCTGGCAATACAAAGAAACTGGTAAGAAGTGCGCGAATAGTATGCCTCTGCTTACTCTTCAACCCTTAACGAAAATAAAAAATGATAATCTTCATCTTGGCAAAGGGGCCCTATCTGAAAACCAGCTCTGTTTTACAATAGCATTACGCTTAGAGAGGCCTAATTTGTGCATTGGGATGCCACTTGATGTCTTGGCGCTGGTGTATGGGTGATTAATTCCCACTATTTTAAATTATTTCTTTCGTTTTGTGTTTGAATCTTTTTTGTTTTGTGCGGAACTATGTATCTACCTATTTTCTATTGTATTGTGTCATTCGGTGTACAAATTAAACGTTTTTTCTTTCTTTCTATAACAGTAGTAACGGTAATACCCAGAAATCGGAATCGAGTTGTCAATATCCATGAAATTGTGAAAAATACATCTAACTTTAACTTCTAGAACTAGGTGTAGCTGCACTTACGGCTTGGCTACTTATAGAAGAGATAATTATAATTTTCTTAGAAGCTTTAGAGTCATAGTTGACACCAATATTGGTGTCAGCAAACCGCAGCTAATAGTCACATAATCAAAGAGTCACACTTAAGTCCTTCTTTGAAAATTTAATTTTAAATCATCGTCAAATCTGTACAAGATAGACGCCATTATACTCGTACTAACTATTATATTATAAGAGTTTGGTACACTTTGTCAATTTAGATAGTTTGGAGGCGTGATACCATAGAGGGACCATTTTGTTGCTTATCTATTATCTATACTAATACTATAAAATAGCAGAAGAGTTTGTTTGTTTGTTTATTTGAACGCGCTAATCTCAGGAAGTACTGGTGCGATTTGAAAAAATCTTTTTTTGTTAAGAAGTGCATTTATCGTGGAAGGCTATAGGCTATATAACATCACACTAAGATCAATAGGAGCGGAGCAGCGGTGTGATATGTTTCAAAAATGAAGAAAAAATATTTCTTTTAAGAACTTCCGTTGCGTGCGCTGGCCAAACCGTTAATGTTATGTTAAATTGATATACTAAAGAATTGTTCCACTTTAAAAGTTAAAAAAAAAGTTTGTGTTACATATAAAATAATTAGATGTTATTACGGGTGACGCGACCGTAACAATAATTACAAGCGAACGGGAACGGGAAAAAAATCAAATTACCACGCGGATAAAGCAGGTGTAGGCTAGTGTAATACAAATCCTATTTTGAAATTCACTAACACATTTCTAACACTCTTATAACACTCTTATACTACTTACATCTATCATCCTGAATAATCCCCGAATGTGTGGAGAGAGGCTACCAACGTGTCTGTTTTGAATTGACTGTTGAAGACCTTAGCCTTCAGCCAACCACCGCTACTATCAATTAAGTGGAAAACTCGTGAAATTGTAAAAAGCAAAGTTATTTTTTTAACAGGATGGAGCATCCTGTGACATGCACCCCTCAGTTTTCAATCGTCAATTAGGCTGTAGGAATGATTATTTATTTTTACTAAAATCGGTGACATAGTTCCTAAGAAAAGATCTTCGTATGCCTTATAGTTTCAGACTTTCCCATACTGACCCATATGAACGTTACATTCTGTATAAGGACTACTGTCCGTTACTATCCGAAATAGTTGAGGCAACTATCCTTTTTTGAGAGGTCAAATAAAATTGAAATAACTCGAAACGAATATTAAATTATGGTTAGCAAAATTGACTACTAGAAAGCGAGAATGAGTTTTTTTTTTACATGGTCGGAGATACGTTTATGTACTTCACCTCTCCTCTGGGGGGCAACGGTCCTTGGATGGAAAACAAAACGGACCGGACTACCCACTAAAACCTATCCACGGTGTTTCTCTTTCGCCTTAGCCGTGCCCCCGGATAGGCAGAAACTGAAACAGATGACCAATACCGACAACATCGAATTTTTGCTTCATATCATATTCATAATTTCTAGATTGCGCTATTAAGGTTAACTATTAAGGCCGTGGGTTCGAGTCCTGCCGATGACATCAGTTTTGTGATCTATTTATAATTTCTTTTTTAATATTTCAAGAATAGTTTAAGCAAAGTCATTGCTTTAAAATACAAAAATAAATTTATAACCTTCATAACTAATCATGACAGACTGACTTTCAAAAGTGTTACCTTGTAACCTATTGATTATTTTATTTTTTATCACTAATCAAAGACCTATGTTTCGATATACCTACACAGCGAATACTAATAAGTAACTAGGCACATCTTTTTTTAAAAACAATAGAGCTTTATTGAAAAGTGGTTGGGCTTTAATAACATACCCACCTTCAGTTATTTATTATATATTTTATTTATTTACTTAAGTACGTAATAAAAATTTATTTAATTAATAAAAATAAATTTTCCTATTACAATCTGTATTTTGTTGCATGTGGGACACACGGTGTTATTTTACTTGGAACTTATATCCTGTTGTTAAAATAATATATAAATTATGTAGGTATGTGTAGGTAGATCCAATACGGTTACTCGTTACTCGTGCTATTTAAATGATTTATTTTACCTTTGTCCAAGGTTTAACCATACATTTTCCTAATTTATTTTTTTTTAATATTTGCGACATTTATCACACACCGTTATCAAGCTCAAACTAAGCTATAAGCTTGTGCTATGGGATCTCTGACAAACATACTTATATATTCCTAAATACATACATAATATACATAGAAAACACCCAAACTCCGAAAAAAACATTTGTGGATCACACAAATATTTGATTCGACCCGGGGAACGTACCCGATACTCCGGAGTCGTAAGCCGATGCACTACCGACCACGCCACCAAAGTAGTTAAGTTTAATAAGACCAGAAGGCTAGTTACTTTTTGGCACAAAGAATTAGCATTGCCATACCACTTGGCAATACTGCCAGCCTTCTGGGAACATTGCCAGTCGGCGACGAGACGGAGGAGTTCTTTGACACCTGTACACATATAGTGTAATTTGGTGTGTAATGTATAGTTTTAAATAAGTGTAAATTGTATTTTTTCTACTTTAAATTTTCTTTCTTGTGTAAATAAATATATATAATCTTAGTAGGTATAATTAGAATAGGTAACGTCCATATTTAATTAGTTTCAATTGTATTGTTTTATAATTTAATAGAAATAAATAATTATAGAATCAAACAATCAATTTCGTTTATTCAGTTTAGGCGCATAAAGAGCACATATGAATGTCAAAATTTTACAATTTTATGTCAAGCAATATTATAAAAATACTAAATTAAGTACATAAACAACCATTTGACAATGATTCTTTCGCTGGTTCGGTAAGTTGGTTCTCCTGGTGGGTATAAGAAAATATAACACACAGCGAGGTAACGCGGTAACGAGGTAAGTGTTCTGGGCACCTCTGCGCCAGATTCGGTCCGGGACGAGTTATTTAATTAATTGATGATGATGATGTAATTTAAATAAACAAAAAAGCAACGAGTTTGCTTGAACTATTCTTAAAATATAAGATGGAAATTATAAATAAATCAAAAATACTGATGTCATCGGCAGGACTCAAACCCAAGACGTTTACCTAACAGGCGGAATGCTCTGACCAACTGACCTACGATGACCCATACCAACAAAATCCATTTATAATTTATAGATTTATTAATAATATTTATAATGTCGCAAAAAGTCATCATTCACTAGGTCCGAGATTGAACCGCAATTTGTTTTCATACAACGCAATACCAATTCAGTCACCAAGAGTATGACTAAGGGACCCGAAAAGGAATGTTTTTTCGTAATTCTACCCGCAACGGGAAAGGGGGAGAAAGTTTGTGTAGAACAACGTGTTTCCTCAGAAACTACTGTACCGATTTTAAAATTACTTTCACCAATATTAACCCTTCAACCCACGCGCAAAAAAAAAAAAAAGTCTACATAGGAAAAAAATGTTCTATCATTATTAAATAATTTTATGATCTATTTTGTCAAAAACTATTTTTGGATAGTTAGAATTCACCGTTTACCAAAAAAAATACAAAATACCGAAAACCTTTGACCTGGAATAACTTTAATAGCACAAGTCGGATCGATGGGGACTTTTGATATTTGTTTTTAGTGGTGACGATGCGGAGGAGTTCTTTGACGCCTGTATATTATAGTGTAGATTAGTTTTTAGTAAGTGTAAATAGTAGATATTTTCATCTCTTATTATGTATATTGTTATTGTTAAATAAATTAATTTTAAAGACTATATTAAAAGAATTTACATCTAAATAAATCGAATTGGACACAAAAATACAATCATTGTTGATACGTACATTGGAACGTTCGGTATAAGTGTTTTTGGGACGTATTTGTCCCAGGACGGCTGAGTGGATAAAGAACTTTTCTTTTCGAAATAGCAATTCCTGATATTAACACGTTCCACTAAACAACCTCATACGGTATACCTATTAGTAATATAGAAATAGAGTGACATTATAAAAACATATTTCTTACACATTATTTTTAATTTTTTACATTACGGCTCAGTCCCTTCTGAGCAGTAATGTAAAAAATTAAATTCCACATTAACCAAGTTGTGAGCATCGCCGGTTTTCATAATAAAATACAAAGCTTACCTCAATAACATAGGGCTTTAGTTTAATCTGATGCACATTTGTTACCATATCTCTAAAATCTGTATCATTTAGAAATATTCCGGGTAATATATCAAATATATCAAGTATATTTTTTCCTGTATCTTTGATATTTTCATCGTAAACCTTTATAGACGTAAGATTAAACACTGCGTTACATGGTGTACATATTTTTTTCTTGATACATTGCCCGAAAGGACAGCATTTATATATACAATGTTCACTCAAACAAGGTGTTATCTCTATAGGCACTTCATCTTCAATATTTAAGTCTTCATCTGCAATATCTTCAATTTTTTCATCTTCTTTCACATTATTAATGTCACTATTTATTTCATTTTCATTAACTGCGTCCCCTGGTATTAATAAACATGCAAATATTGTTATAAATATTACTGCTATTTTCATGTTCATGTCTTACTAGTTCTAGGAGCAAGAGTTACTATGTGGCCCATCGTACCTATCCCTACAACAATAAATACAGTATAATGTGTGAAGTTGTCCTGTAATTATCGGAATCGTGACTCAACTGAACTTTACGGTTCAGTAGTATTTTGTACGTACTTTAAACCAGTGGCTCCAATTAAAAAACCATCGAAGTGTGTGTCGGGTCATACATAGAATAGGGTTCCCTAGTCCCCCATATTAGCATCTATAACTCCTGAACAAACAAAGATATCTATAATTTTCCTTGAATGTTCATAACATAGACTACCATCATAAATATTTTAGCCAGCCGTTTAGATTTTAGAAGGGACGCTCTGTTTTACTAAAAAAATTCGCTATAAAGTTGAATATCTCGCAAACAAATACTTAAATCAAAAAAATTGTATTAGCAACCTCGTAATGTTTTTAAAATACCTACCTAATGATATCCTACACTTTGGGGTAGACGCAAGAAAAAAAAACAAATTCTAGTTACGTGTCTTTGGTTACAATAGGTCCGTTTCGAGTTCTGAGACGTTGGAGGTAGGTACTCCAAAAAAATATTTTTCATAATTTATACATATAATATATATATATATAAATAGCACTTATAATTAAAATAGCACTTTGTCAACATACTAAATACACATGTCCATATAAAGGTTAATGCTACTAGCACTCACCGTTTAGGAGGAATGCCGAGGATAGACAGACATGACGAAACTTTAGGGGTTCCGAAACTTGAATTACGGAACCCTAAAAAGCGTCATGTGTTCAATAATCCTTTTATTGATGAAGACTAGGTAATACAACATCACGCTACTATAGAATAGATAGAAGTGAAGGAGCAACAAAATGTGGCGAAAACGGGACCTGGAAAAAGTCTTGGGCGTCTGCTAGAAGTTACTTCATACATACACAGACTGGTATTTGTACATGCAAACACGCCCGTTTCCCGGAAAGGTGTGAAAGGGGAGAGAAAGGGTAGAGAAGTGTACCTCCCCGGAAACAAGTGGAATGCTCTTACCACTGAGCTACGATGACCAATACCGACATCATCCAATCTATGCTTCATTTTTCTAGATCGCGCTATTAAGGTTAAACGTTAGAGTCACCAACCGAAATCTTGCTAAACTACGGTGCCAGTGTATTGTGTTACAACGATATCTAAACAGTGAATGTTTAAATAATTTCTTACCAAATCAATAAATAATCAAGATGATGTGTTATTTTTTTAATATTATTTAGCTGAGGGGCTCATGGTCTAGTGGTAACCGACAATATTAATACATTGCAAAGGTTAAGCAACATCTAGTCAGGTTGGTCTTAGGATGGGTGACCATTTCTGGACACATCTATGGCAGTCGTTAGGGGTAGTTGAAGCCCTTAGAAATCCGACCGGTCTAATTACAGAACTTGATATCACCCATGGATTATGAAGGTCTGATGGCAGTCGCTTCACGGAAAATATCGAAGTTCAGCCGAATCACAGTTAGACTGGAAAGCCGACCCCAACTGACTTGGGAAAAGGCTCAGTGAATGATGATGATTTATTTATTTATGTACAACACACAGAGAAAAATAAAACAATAAGAAGAATACAAAGAAAACAGTGATCAGTTAGTACAAGCGCACTACTTATTCCTAAAGGAATCTCTTCCAGCAGGCCAGAGAGGAGATGTAAGGTGATAAAGTCCGTATTGGTCATCGTAATAAATTAAAATTTGGACGTATTTACTTATAGTATTCTTATATCTGTGGCATACTCGTAATACAAGGTAATTCTCCTTACCCAATCGTTTTGTTATTTACAAAGAACACGCTCACGTATTTATATTCATTAAAATATATCCATGAACACAACACATAGTGACACATCGCAATTAGATCATTATGGTGTCTTCCTTGTAACAGAGCCCTTTAAACAAGTACCTACCTACCTACCTGCGTAATATTCTATATTAATTTTATTTAACAAGTCAGTAGAATAAAGCCGGCTTAATCTTATGATGCTTGTAAAAAAAGTCAGTAGAATAATTTTTGAGACAATATAGGTATTCTATTTCAAAACTATATCAGTACTTCGTTGTCTGGTCTCGTTTTTGGGTTCCGAAGTTAAAGTTTCGGAACCCTTCTAGTTTCGTCATGTCTGTTGTTCTTTCGTCTGTCCTCGGATTTTCTACTTAACGGTGAGTACTATAAACATTAAACTTTGCATGGATATGTACATTTACTACGTTGACAAGTACTGAAAGAAAGTAACTCTCCTACACGTAACCAGAAGAACCTAAAACGAGGACAACTATAACTTATTAGACAACTTTGTTTGTTCAGGAGAATATGGGTGACTACGGAACCCTATTCTAGGCGTGTCCCTGCACGCATGGTTTTACTACATAACAGAATAATAATAATAATAATTTGGCTGTTATCCTCGACACGTGCCGTATTGTTAGGAGGTTTCTTAGTCTGTAGCCTCCACCGCCGGTAGTTGGTGTCCTACTCCTCTACTGGTGGGTCACTATTTTTTATATTTTTAAATGTATTTGTGTTTTTTATAAATGTATTTAAAAATGTATAAAATAATAATATAAAGGAATAAGTAAACGAAATAATAATTTATAATTAGATATAACTATAATTAACAAGTATAACCTTGTCAACGTGGAGGACCTTATTACAAGTATGTGCCCGACTCAGTTCTTGAAAACGGTCATGTCACATTGTATTGGGATCGATCTATTATCACTGATTTGATGTTACTGACATTATGCTGAAAAATAACTGAAATGTCATCGGCAGGATTCGAACCCACAGCCTGTCCCTAACAAGTGGAATGCTATGACCACTGGTTAGGTACCTACTGAAGGTATAAATAATAAGAAATATTAACACAATAACTCTAAATACCTTTATTTTTGTAGATGTTAAAAGCAATAAATGTTACGTACTTATTTATAAACTAACACAAATGAATCAGAGTGCCTGTCTAAATAAATAAATAATATTCTATAATATTAAAATTAATCGCTGAATGTGTTGCTAAGCTCAAATCTCAAGAGCAACTGTACCGATTTCGCTAATTCTTTTTTTGTTATGATCGTTATTATTATTATTTCCAACGGGGACACCGGTAGCCGGACGGACGATCCACCCGCGGTTCTTGCGGGCCACTTCGTCCATTTCCCCAGTTCTCCCCTTGGGGAGAGTATGGTTGATCCAGCTCTCACGGTCCCCCGTCGAATCTTCTTGTGTCCTTTACAAATCTTATTATCTGTTCCACCTTCAGATTGCTAATGTCATCTTCGTATAGTCTGTCCGACCCTAGGAGTTCCCATCTGGTCAATGAGTACATGGGGCATTCTGCCAGCAGGTGGAAGCTTGTTTCATCGCTGTCCATGCACTCTGGGCATTTCGGGTCGGTTTTTACTCCTATCACTGTCAGATGTCTGTTTAGTCGACAGTGCCCTGTTATTACTTCTATGGCGAGTCTCATGTTTCCTCTTGAGAGTTTCATGATATGACTCGTCGTTCTCTTGTCCATACCCTTGATGAAGATTTTCGACTGTCTCATTCCAGTCGAGGTCTTCCATCTTTGGTTGGTTTCTGCTGTTGTTCTGTGGCTGATTACTCCTTTGGCGATTTTGTGTGCTATGGGCAGCCGGGGTTCCGGCCCCACAAAGGTTTCATCAGCACCTTCTCTGGCGAGTTCATCGGCCCGCTCGTTGCCCGTGTTTCCCTCATGTCCGGGGACCCAGGCAATCGTTACGTCGGTGTTCTTGGCCAGTTTATCTAGTGATTCCTTACATTCCTTGACTGTTGCTGATGTTGTCTCCACTTTGTCAAGCGCTTTCAGTGCCGCCTGGCTATCGCTGTATATGGTCACCTTTCCTGTTGTGGTTAGGTGTTCCATTATTCCCACGCATTCCTTTATGGCATATATCTCTGCCTAAAAGACACTTGCAAATCTTCCTAGGGGTATTGACCTGTCCAATTCAGTTCCATCTTTGCATGTTATATGCACTCCGGATCCGGATAGACTAGTCAATTCCTTTCTTGAACCGTCTGTATAGCAGATAGTATCACTGGGATCTATGCGCCATTCATCTCGTTTCCCTATGTGTATTCTGTATTTCTTGTCGAAGATTCTCTCCTTCCTAATTAGGTCGTTATTGGATAGAATCATTGACAATGTATCTTCGTAGTTCTTACTTATACTTGCATGACCTTTGTCCATAAAATTTCCGGTCCATAGGCCAGTGCTTCTTAGTTTGAACCATTGTTCGGTTGCTTTTCTTTTTATTTCTAGATCCAAGGGATTCAGCCCCAGTATGATCTCTAGCGCGGCTGTTGGTGTAGACCTCATCGCGCCCGTGGTCATTAGGGCTGCAAGCCTTTGGACTTTATCTAGTTCTTGTTTGTTTTCCCCGATGGCAGCCTTGTGCCACCATACCAGGGCTCCATGTAGGATTCTTGACAAAATTATTGCCTTATAAATCCATAATGCTACTTCTGGTTTTATGCCCCAGGTTCTTCCTATTGTCCTTTTACATTGCATCATTGCCATTTTGGCTTTTGCACATGTATTGCTAATATGAGTCTTGAAGGTTAGCTTGCTGTCCAGGGTTACTCCTAGATATTTCACCTCCCTGACTTTTTCCAGTTCGTGATTATCTAGTATCACTGGTACAGCACATCCTATTTTTGTCTTATTGGTGAACAAGACTAGTTTGGTCTTGTCAGGGTTTAGGTCTAAGCCCTTACTCCTGCACCATGCTAATGCTTCTTTTAGGCCTCTGTTCATGATTTCGCACATGACGCTGAGGACTTTTCCTGTCACTAGGAGCACACCGTCGTCAGAGTAGACTTGCGTGTATATGTGCATCCTGTTTATCTTTTTTATTAATTCATCTATGAGCAGGCACCATAGTAGTGGGGATAGGCATCCTCCTTGTGGGAAGCCTCGTTTTGCCACCACTTTGTATGTTGTTCCTGCTATTTCTGCCTGTATCTTACGGTGTTTCAGCATGTTTTTCACCCATCCTGATAAGTCTCTGTCAATGCCTTCGCGATTTAGGGTGTTCTCTATTGAGTCGGGGGTTGCCTTGTCGAATGCACCCTCAACATCGAAGAAGCATCCTAATGCATATTCTTGGTTGCTTATTGATCTTTGCACTCTTATAACCAGGTTATGTAGGGCAGTTTCAGTTGACTTGCCCTCCATATATGCGTGTTGGTTTAAGTGCAATGGAGATCCGCTTTTATCTATTTGTTCTCTTATTAATCTATCTAGGATTTTCTCCAATGTCTTCAGTATGAATGAGGAGAGGCTGATACATCTGAAGGACTTTGCCTCCTGATATGATGTCTTCCCTGGTTTCGGGATGAAGACCGCTCTCACCTCTCTCCACCTGCTTGGAATGTGCTTAGTTGTGATACTACTATTATATAAGTTGAGTAGATCTTTGCCTATGTGTCTTATTGCGTTCTGTAACATTTTCGGGAAGATTTCGTCTGGTCCGGCAGCCTTGTATGGTTGGAAGGACCTCACGCTCCACTGTAAATGTTCTTCTGTGATGATTGCACTCTTGTCCTGTACCTCTATGGGATTTAGGGTGGGTGGCGAGTTATCATCTTTGTCTTCTACGCTTCCTGGAAAGTGTGTTCCCAGCATCACTTCCAGTATCCTTTTAGGGTCGGTGATGAGTTCATCTCCGTTCTTAATACTTCCTAATTTGCAGGTATTACCCTTAGAAAACGTTTTCACTAGTCGCGCCGCGTCTGGGTATTTTTCAACCCCTTCGCAGAACGTTTTCCAGCTGTTCCTGTTTTCCCTTCTGCATTCTTTCTTATATATATTTCTCACTTTTCTGTATTCTTGCCAGCTCTCGTCATCGTCCTTATCCAGGGCTTTCCTGAGAGCTCGGCGCGTCTTTTTCCTGTTTCTCTAGAGCCTTTGTCCACCAGGGTTGACCTTTCCCTGGCCTTATCTCTTTCAGTGGGCATGCCTTGTGGTATGCTTCCCTAAGAGCGGCATCTAGTCTGTTTGCTTCTTTTTCAATTTCTTGTGTGTCTCTTAGCAAGGTTTCTGGACCTGGGCTCCATCTCTCCAGTTGCTGTTCGTATGTGGCCCAGTCTGTTTTCCTCACATTTCTTGTTAGAATCTTCTCTGTCTTGGCTTCTAGACTGAAAGTGATTCGTTTGTGGTCTGACATTGAATTGCTTTCGTCTAGCTCCCAATCCTTAATGTGTTGACTTATTCTATCTGTAGCGATAGTAATGTCCAACACCTCTCGTCTAGCCCGGGTTACAAATGTGGGGGTGTTGCCCACATTAAGTATTTCCAAGCCAGACGTACTTATGAAATCCAATAGTAAGTCTCCTTTTTTGTTGCAGTTGGTACTGCCCCACACGACATGGTGGGCATTCGCGTCGCAACCTAAAATAATTGGAATATTCTTACCTTGGTATTTTCTTATAATTTCTTCCATTTCTCGAGAAGGTGGCTCGAAATCTCTCTCGCTAGGCAGGTATGCGGAGACTACGAGCACCCTTTCTTTTGTATCTGTCCCCGTTTGTATTGTTATTTCAATGCTAGCGAGGTCTCTGTAACAATCTGCTTTTATTAATCCTAACGTCCTTGCTTTACTGCTGGCGTATATGCATGCCCTAGGTGTTGACTCACCATCCTCATGGCGGATGATGTCTCCCCCCAAGGAGCCAAGCCCGGTCACGCGTCCATTTGAGACATTGTTATGATCGTTACTATCAGGAGAAGGATTTTATGAGGAAAAAAAGTTTTGAGGAAAATTAGAAAAATTTATGCAGTACGAAGTTCGCCGGGACAGCTAGTACATAATAAATATATTAATAACTATAACATCAAAATTTAAGTTTAGTTGGGTTTCACGCAAGCTCAGGGGGTCTTAATAGGGGATCGTGCGGAGTATGGCCCTCTACGGGGCTCCCGTATGGGCGGTGCGGTTGACGGCCAACAACTCAACGCTCCTTAATAGACCGTTGAGGACCTTGGCCGTCAAAACAATAAGAGGGTACCGCACGATCTCCGGAGAGGCTGCATGTCTCCTAGCCGGGACCCCTCCATGGGACCTGGAAGCGAGAGCCCTTGCGTCATTGTTCCAATGGCGCAAGGAGGCGCTGGAGCGGGACCACAGGCCTACGTCTCGAGAAATCGAGGACCGGCGGTCCCAACTCCACCAGGATCTCATGGAGTCATGGAGGGTGCGACTTGAGCAACCCAGATGGGGTAGCACCATCATCGATCATGG
The DNA here is from genome assembly GCA_963556515.1 of Nudaria mundana. Classification (NCBI taxonomy): domain Eukaryota; kingdom Metazoa; phylum Arthropoda; class Insecta; order Lepidoptera; family Erebidae; genus Nudaria; species Nudaria mundana. Next base: position 4,758,206 of record OY748296.1, read on the forward strand.
ACGATTGGCTGCAGAGGCAGCATGGTGACCTCACGTATCGTGCGACGCAGATCGTTACCGGGCATGTATGCTTCGGTAGCTATCTGTTTCGCATCCATCGTGAGGTCACACCCCGGTGTCAACATTGCGAGGTTTCCGGCGACGACACCGCACTCCACACGTTGGTGGAGTGCTCAGCGTGGGCGAGTCAGCGCCGGGACCTCGTAGTGGGTCTGGGCGTGGATATCCTCTCGCTGGAAACCATGCTCCAAGCCATGGTCTCCAGCGCGAGTAGGTGGAACGCGGCCGTGTCCTTCTGCGAGCAAGTCATGCTCGCGAAGGTGGCGGCCGAGAGGGAGAGGGAGCGTACCCTTCCCGCCGAGTTCGGTAGTCAGCGGCGAGGGCGCCGCAGACTCATCTACGCCCAAGACCATCGACCTCCATGATCGGGGCCTGAGGACGGCGGGATCGCCACCCACCGTCCTTACAGAAGCAGGCTAGAAGGGTTGCGTGCTGCGGGGCCTCTGCCCCATAGCACGCAACCAGATTCACTCACTGACGCGGGATAAAACCCTACCCCAACGACGCGGGATTCTCATCCCGACCTAACCCGCGCAGAGACCACAGAGGTGGTCAAAGTCCGCCGGGCACCACTGGAAATACGTTCTGCTTGTAACCAGAGACGCCCGGCAACGGACGTTAGAGCGGCCGCGGCCTTAGGCCGCAGAATTAAAAAAAAAAAAAAAAAAAAAGGGGGTCTTAATAAATGTGCCTAACTGCATAAATGTTGGTTTAATAGTTTTCAAGTGATACTTACGTAATATTAAATTATAGGTATTTTCCTATTATAATCTGTATTTCGTCACTTTATTTGTGGAACACACGGTTGTTATTCGTTAAAAAACCGTTATCGGTTACAAAATAATTACATTATTCTGTGCTAAGTAGTACCTACTAACCAAGTTTTAAAGATCAATCAAAATTAACTGCAAGTATAAATTTTTCCTTGTCATTATCACCGACCGACCGAACATAAATATTTTTGCCTATTGTGCCTTAAGCCTATTGTGAATTCGGTTAAAATGGAATTTAAAGTTAACTAACTATGTTCACTGTTAATAATAATTCTTGTTATATAATTATAAAGAACTAGATGATATTCCCATGGGAGCAAATTAACAGGATTAAAAGTCTGCTGCAGCAGCAATTGGGAAGTGCGCAGCGGCAATCTTCGTCTTGTTCTGTGTGGTTTAGTGGGAGCCAACCTGCCGGACGGAAGGGCTGCCAAACCTCCTGAATACTTGGTCACCGGGACCCGCTCCCAGTCAATAGCTGGTGTGGCGACCTACATCAGGTTTGATGTGCGGCCTGATGGGGCAGCCTCCTTGGGCGGTTGGTCCAAATGTTGTCTTCGTGTGGTCTGTATGACAAAACAGCCACCGACGCGACGATCTGACCAAAAAATCTGACTGGCGCGCCTCCAGTAGTTTACCTACCTATTAGACGTGCAATCGTAACAGAGCAAGAGATAGTTTCACATATATTTAATGTACCGACAAACTTCGTACCACCTCACATTCAAAATGTCAAGCGTAATAAGGTTACCTACATTATATCATTTACCGAGCCTTTTCCCAACTAAAGTTGGGGTCGGCTTTCCAGTCTAACTGCGATTCGGCTGAACATCGATATTTTCCGTGAAGCGACTGCCATCTGACCTCCACAACCCATGGGCGACATCGAAGTTCTGTAGTTAGACCGGTCGGATTTTTGATTTAGGGCTCCAACTACCCCTAACGACTGCCATAGATGTTTGTATGACAACCGGGACCGACGGCTTAACGTGCTCTCCGAGGCACGGAGGGGTCTCAGTGTCTTAAGAAATGGTCACCCATCCTAAGACCGGCCTGACTCTAAATTTTCTAATGTTCCGTACAACTTTCTTTTTTTTGTCTAAGGATACCGAACACAACAAAAAGAATACCGGTCTAACCATTCACGTGTGATGTTTTTGTTCACATGGGAGAACGAATTGCGTTCGGTAGTTTCATAATACTTGATAGAGAAAGCTTACCTCAATAACATAAGGGGTTCAGTTATGCATATGCACATTTGTTATCATATCTCTAAAATCTGTATGATTTATAAATATTCCGGGTAACATTTCAAATATATCAAGTACCTACATTATTTCCTGTTTCTTTGATATTTATATTTAGCCTACAGTAGGCTTATAACGACATACAAATGAAAATCGAAATAGTATTTGCAGGACTGGCAAAATGCCACGGGCCCCCGAGCCAAGAGGGCCCCGGTCCAAAAGGCCGCGAGTTCAAAAATATTTTTTTACATTGTACCTGAGTATTTTATTTTATTTGAATAGTATATTTTTATAAGTTCTGCTTAAAATCCAAAGTGAGACAACTAAAGACCATAATACAATATTTCAAGTTAGCATTTCAACCAACATAGAAAAAAACATTACTATATTGTTTCCGGGCGTGAAACTTGAAAGGACATGGCTATCCTATTCTTTAATACTTCAGAAGGCGTATTGTGAACCGTGTTGGTTATTCGCAAATCGGGCATCTAAGAAAATACAAAATGTTTGGATTGAGGGCTATGACGAGTGGAAACATATTGTAAATGCCATACAAAGCCACGAGACATCAAAAATTCATCTGGATTCCTGTCTTACGTATCTACAGTGGTGGCTACTTGGAACACTCGATGAAGAGCAAAAATCTATGATCAAAAAGAAAAATCTTTTTGGCACCAAGTACTTTCTAGGCTCCTTGATGTTACTCTGACACTTTCAACGTGTAATTTAGCCTTTCGTGTGCTGCTCATAATTTAAATCTAGTACTCAATGATGTAGTGAGAGAGGTTATTGATATGCAAATTTTTTTTGAAACAGGTTAACAAAATATTTTTTTTGGGCATAGTACCAAAAGATGGAATATTTTATCAAGTTTTATATCTAATAAAGAAAGTGAGTCTTCAACTTGAATGACATTAAAAACATTAAACCCTACTAGATGGGCAGGACGTTATGATGCCGTTTTTGATTTAAAAGTTCGGTTTGCTGAAGTTCAAAAAGCACTAACGAAAACAATTCTTTTAAATTGCAAATCAGATGAAAGAAATGAAGCTGTTTCACTCAAAAAGAAGAAAAAATAGGTGACATCTTTATTTACAATAAGAATTACAATATACAAAATAAACATAATTATAGACTAAAAATATTTACATTACAAAATATCGTTTAAAAAATCCTCCGCGTCATTGCCGACTGGGAAGGTTCCCAGAATACTGGCTGTGTTGCCACGTTGGATGGCGATACTTATTCTTTGGCCCAGAAAATAGCCAGCCTTCTGGTCCTGAGAAGCATCGATTAGGCGTTTAGCAATGTCTCTATAAAGGCGGCGAGCACATTATCGCGTTTTTTTTCTCACCTACGGGTCCCATCTGTACAATTCCACTTGAAGATCAAAAGAGTGTTAATGCCGAGTGGTATTCTACCATTTGTTTACCCAGGGTGTTAGAAAAAGTTCGCGAAAGACGACCCAAAAGCCGTGTTCTCCTACATCATGACAACGCTTCTTCACACACGACCAACAAAACAGTCATTTTTAGCTTCCGAAAAAGTACAACTCGTCACCCATACTGCGCATAGCCCCGAACTAGCACCCTGTGATTTCTGTATTTTCCCCAAAATCAAACATTTAATTTTTTTTTTTTTTTATCTTGGGTTCGTCAAATTGACGCCGCCCGGCTTGAGGTAAGTCGTGACGACGTCTAGCGATTGTGGGCCACTCTCACAGCGCACAATACTATAGAGAGTGGCCCTCAACTTGACTACCTACTGATGTGCCTCTTCACGCTCCGCTTAAAGAACCCAGGGTTATATGTGGGAGGAAACACGTGCACAGGCAGAGCGTTCCAGGCCACTATCGTTCGGTAGAGAAACGAACGTTTAAAACTTTTTTAAAACGTTTTAGGTGCAAAGGGGCCCTTCTTACATCTATCGGGCCCCAGCGACCTCACCTGCTAGTGGCGCACCTGCTGATTAACGGACGAGGTTCGTATATTACGGTAGCCATGTGGTGGCTTCGGCCCCTACGTGGATACCAGGTGGTACAGCAGTGTTGGTCCGGGGGGGTACCACCGTGCAGCTGTGCTAAAGCCCCCCAAGTAACCCAGCCCAGGCTGGGTTGCGTTAGGGGTTCAGCAGCTGCACTGCCGGGCCCAGGGCGATGTATGGTGCGGCAGGCAGGGGTCCAGTGGGGGCGAAGCGGAGGCTAGTGTGGGTGGTGTGGGTCGATTCGCCGGCCAGGGAGACCCTTAAAATAGTCATGGAGCCCGCCTGGGACCAACCACCCCAGGAGGCTGCCCCACATGTTGCGCATAATCCTGATGTGGGGTCGCCGCTCCGGGTGGTAACCGGTGTGGGGTAGCGGCGGCCTTGCATCAGGGGGGTTTGGGAGCCCTTCCGTCCGACGGGTCGGCTCCGACTCTGCACTTTGTCACTTACTGCCGCACCAAATGACGCCCTGTCTTCACGCTTCCCTATATCTCATCATGACAGTGCAACAAAGCTATAAACGGTACACAGCGGCCTCTAGAAACCCCACAAAGTCAATTCCTTTTGAGGTGGAGTTCGCGAATATCCGCGGACTCCATGCGAACTTTGATACTGTCCACCATCACCTTGAGACGGCACGGCCTTCTGTGATGTTCCTTACGAAGACACAGATACGCCGCCCTGACGACACGTCTTACCTCAGTTACCCGGGTTATGTCATTGAGGAACAATTCCGCGACAAAGCCGGAGTGTGCGTGTTCGTTAGGGCGGATGTCTGCTGCCGCCGGTTGCGCTGTCTAGAGAACCCCTCCTACTCCGTCCTTTGGCTGCACGTGGATCATGGCTCTATGAGCCAGATCTACGTGTGCGTCTACCGCTCCCACACAGGGGACACTGGGACAACAAGGCTTTTCGAATACCTCAGCGAAATGGCTGACGATGCGCAGGTGCGGTTCCCGAACGCTGACCTGGTTTTCCTGGGGGACTTTAACGGTCATCACGTTGAGTGGCTGGGGTCCCTTAGGACCGATCATGCGGGACGATCCGCCCATGCATTCGCTCTCTCCCACGGGCTGACCCAGGTGGTACAGGGGATCACCCGGATACCTGACAGGTCAGACCACACGCCCGCCTTGCTGGATCTACTGCTGACGAGTCGCCCAGCCGAGTACAGTGTGTCGGTACGCGCCCCACTGGGCACTTCCGACCACTGTGTGGTGCACGCCAGCTTCCAAGTGCCACCGCCTGCTCGTGCTGAGCAAATGACTCGACGACTATGGCACTACTCGTCGGCAGACTGGGACGGTCTCCACGATTACTTTGCGTCCGTCCCGTGGAGCCAACGCTGCTTTGTAGGGAAGGCGCCTTCGGATAGCGCTGCTGCCGTTGCTGGCGAGATCAGTCTAGGGATAGAATATTATATCCCTTTTACTGATGTCGCCAGCATCCGCAAAGCTCGCCCCTGGTGCTCTCGCTCGGGCGTGAATGTGCCGAGGCTGTCCAGAAAAAACAGTCGGCGTATCGCGCCTGGGTCAGGGCTCGGGCGGCACGTGACCCGAATGTGAACCGCCTCAAAGCAGCGTACAATAGGGCCACTAGGTTCAGCAAGAGGGCCTTCAAGAGAGCGGATGCCCAGCGCATCGCGCGGCTTGGTCAGGAGCTCACATCCCACCCCACGGGCAGCCGTGGATACTGGCAACTGGCCAAAGCCGTACAGTCAAATTTTTGCCAACCCTCGCTGCCACCACTGCGTTTTCCTGATGGATCACTGGCTCACAAAGCCCAAGAGAAGGCGGACATGCTCGCAGACCTCTTTGCGGCTAATTCCCGCGTCGATGACCGTGGCCTGCAGCCCCCCGCCATCGCCAACTGTGGCCACACTATGCCTGATATTGTTATCAGGCAATGTGATGTACGGGCAGTGCTGCGGTCGCTCGACATGCGGAAAGCCAGTGGCCCTGACGGCATTCTGGCGGTGGTGTTACGAAAATGTGCTGCTGAGTTGTCTCCAGTACTAACGCGTCTGTACCGCCTGTCATACTCTACAGGGCTCGTGCCGGAGGTCTGGAAAGAGGCGAACGTACAACCGATCCCCAAGAAAGGGGATCGCTCCGATCCAGGCAACTATCGACCCATAGCTGTCACCTCAGTCATTTGCAAGGTGCTTGAGCTCCTTATCAATAAGCAGCTCATGCGATACCTGGAGGATCACTCGCTAATCAATGATCGGCAATATGGCATCAGGCCAAAACGATCAACGGGTGACCTCCTGGCATTCGTCACGCATCTATGGGGTGAGGCTATGGAAAAGTACGGCGAGTCCTTGGCTATTAGCCTGGACATCGCCAAAGCTTTCGATAGGGTCTGGCATGCTTCGCTCCTTTCCAAGCTTCCGGCATATGGTCTACCTCCTCAACTGTGCAGCTGGATTGCCAGCTTTTTAAACGAGCGCCGAGTGCGGGTCCTCTGCGATGGCCAGGCTTCTCGCTTCTTGCAAGTGAATGCCGGGGTACCGCAGGGGTCAGTACTATCACCACCTCTCTTTCTTCTGCATATCAATGATATGCTATCCCTCGGGAACATTCATTGCTATGCAGATGACAGCACACTGCACGGGAGTTACTCGGTTCGTCCGACGGCGGGGCGATCTGAGATTGAGGAGGAGAGACGACGACTCGTGGCTGATCCCGACCGTAACCTCGACAGTATCTCCCAATGGGGTGCCGAGAACTTGGTCGAGTTCAATGCCCGCAAAACACAGGCGTGTGCATTTACAGCGAAAAAATCCCCTTTCCTTCCCCTACCCACTCTTCAGAATGCAACATTACCAATGAAGGATAATCTAAACATCCTTGGCATAGACGTACGTCGAGAGCTCAATAACACTAAATACATTGAGAGATGTATTGGGCTAGCTTCGCGGAAACTAGGAATACTGAACAAGGTAAAGCGATTCTTTACACTGCACCAGAGGTGTCTGCTGTACAAAACGCAGATTAGACCCTGCGTCGAATACTGCTCTCACCTCTGGGACGGCTCCGCGAAGTATTTGCTGGACGCACTCGACGCTATGCAGCGACGCGCTGTTCGCATTATAGATTGTCCGGAGGTAACGGGAAGCCTTGAGCCGCTAGCCCAGCGCCGAACAATTGCTTCCTTGGCCGCGTTCTACCGTATTTACCACGGTGAGTGTTCTGAAGAGCTCTTCAATCTGATCCCACCCTCTCCCTTCCGATCCCGAACAACGCGTGCCGGGCAGAGATGTCACTCTCGTACCGTGGAAACCGTCTTCGCGAGAACTGAGCGTTTTAAACGTT